>VWZT01013804.1:599151-684836 GCA_013397055.1 Pachycephala philippinensis
AAATTAATAATTAAAAAACCTTTTTTTTTTTTTTTTTTTTTTTTTTTTTTTTTTTTTTAGAAATAATTTCTACCTAAAATGCTGAGGCACTGCAGTTTAGCTAGAGTGTTTATGGATATCTTACATCTGAGGGCAAAGAGAAACTTGAGGTCAAACTTCTATGGTCCTTGCAATGTTCAGAAGTAAATTTGGGACGGGGGGCTAGCAGAGGAGATGACAGGAGGGTCAACTTGCAAGGAAATGCTTGGTTCACTGGGTACTTGCCTGTTTTCAGGTGCAGTTCCATCATAAAATTAGAACTGCAGGATTAAATAATAAAAAATTCTCACTCCAGTGTCTGCCAGAATAAACAATCTGAATTTTCCTCTTTACTGGGAAGAGTACACTAAGATCAATGCTATAATTGGTTGAGAAGTTCATGGAAGTTTCTGAATTGATGATGTCAAATTGCTTCATCACTGAATGCCTTTGACAGTCAGTGAATAAAATGTTTGTTCCCAGCCTAGAACTACTGACTTGTACAGCCATCGTGTAGCCAGCCTAAGTGACCTTATTTGCAGAAAGCTGTCACAATGGGGTAGGCAGAGCCTTAAAGCAGAGCTGCTTCTGCCTGTACAGGCTGCCAGGCAAACGCTGGAGCAGAGGAAAAGTTGCCAGTAAAAAAGGCAAGACCAGGAAAAGCCATGCAGTGTTGCTTTTAAAAAAAAATCGTCCTGTTTGGGTGAATTGACACAATGTTAAGATCTGATTATTACACTTTTAGAGAGATGCCTCTGCCCGAATTAAGGTGCAGGTGAGACCACGTGCCAAAGTCAACAGTACAGATTTTATTTAACAGTAAATGTCAGGTAAGGAGAGACAGAAAGAAATAGAAAAGAGAGGAGAGGGTGAGAAACAGCTTAGTAGGAAAATAGTCACCAGCCCTGTGGATCCAGTGGTGTTCTGTTGCTCCTCTTCACCCTGGTCCCAGTGGAGGGGGTCCCAGGAAACATGGAGTTCAACGGATTATTACATGTTCAGGTGTATGCGGGAATCCCCAAGCACCTCCACTGCAGGGAGTAGACCTCTGGTGGAAGGCCTCAGGAATGAGTCCAGGGATCTTTGCTGGTTTATGACCCCTTCTAAGACATGTCAGCTGCCTGCTTTACAACTGAGCCAAAACTCTCCAAACACCCCAAAACTCTCCTCCTCCCCCTCAGCTACAGGGAGAGTGTGTACACCTGGCCCTAGCAAATGAGTCTGTGGGCTATGGCCTCCCCCCACCACAACCTGACAGGGCTGATTTTCAGGACAGCTGCTGAATTGACTTTCCTTGTGGATACATTCTTCTCCCCCAGCCTTGTTTACTTCTCCTTGGACCTGAGATAATTGAAAGTTACTGATGCCCTGTGCTTTTGTATGGCCACTCAGGTGCCAGATTGCCCTCTCCCAGGGATGCCAGTGTGGGGTTACAGCAGATGAAAGATAGTGGCTCACTACTGCAGACAGCTCCCCTCCCCTTCCCCTAGGGCTTCATGGCTTGCAGTCCCTGCTTGGGAATTTATATTTATAGACTAGCTTGTAAACTAACAGAAACAATACAAATCAGGGACAAATTGTCTACTTTTCTTCTCTATTCAAAGTTCTCTTACTGTTTTAAATAATGGTTTGCTGAAGACATCAAAACTATGGCCGATACAGGATAAGAAAACCTCAACTTGTTTTTGTCACCTTACAAAGACAGTTCAAATCTACCTTTTAATAGGCATTTCTAATCCCCCAAACTCCTTCAGCCTGTTTCTCCCTGACAACACAGTGGCTAGTCTCCAAGATTATATTTATTCTTTATCTGGTTGAAGAAAAGCTGTTGGAGAACAGCCTATTAGTCAATGAGGCATCTCCCTATTTCAGTAATACTGTGGCAGAGGAGGTTTAGAAGACCACAAGATACGAAGGTCTAATTCTTCTCTTGTGCTGGGCTCTGTGGACCCAATTTTGGGGTTTCAGTTTCCTCTGCATTGAGAACATCTGGATGTATGAGAGGGGTGTGGGGGTGGGTGGGAAAGGGAGCAAACATGGTGCAGATGGCAGGGAGCATATTTATCTACCCTCTCCAAAAGTTGCTGGCTGATGTTCTCCTTTAGAGGAGAAAAGATCCTCTCCTTGCCCCTGCTTACCTCCTTTAGACAAAGGTCCATCCAGCCCGCAGGACGTGGGAGCAGCTGAAGCTGTTGTTGAGGAATTCCCTGTGCGTCTTGAACTCCTTCCTCCCAAGCTGTAAACTTGGCAGCTACAGCGAGCTCCAGCAGTTTTTATGAGTAAAGGTGGGAAGGAAGATTATCATTTATACTGCCTGATTATGCAGTGTGACTACTCCTTCACACCCTTATTACCTCTTCAGACTTCAATCTGTACTGCCAAAGGCCAAACATTTTCTGCATAAACATTAAATAAAGGAAAAACAGAATTACAACTCAGTCCAGAATGAATCTTGAAGGGGGAAGCAGGGGTGAACAGTGCTGCTAGTGACTTCCAATTTTTTTGTGTTTATTTTTACTTTTCACCTTTTACTTTTTTCTTAAATGTGCAAGACATTTTAAAATGTGACAGTAATAAAAAGAAAAAGCTTCAAATTGATTAATTTTCTTGTGCTAACAAGCATTTTAATCTAGGTTATTTTTGTCTTAAATCAGAAAAATGTATTTTATCAGCAGCAGCAAAGAAGTGTTGTGTTCACATACAGAGATATGACTATTAAAGAGCAGACACTTATAGTGAATATTTCTTCTTTAGAATATTCTTGCAAATCCAGAATCATAGAATAGTTTGGATTGGAAGAACCCTTTAAAAGTTACCTAGTCCAGCCCTCCTGAAACATGCAATGACATCTTCAACTAGATCAGGTTACTCAGAGCCCAGTTCAGCCTGGTCTTGAATGTTTCCAGGGCTGGGTCATCCACCACTGGGCAACTTATGCCAGCATTTCACCACCCTTATTGTAAACAATTTCTTCGTTATATTTAATCTAAACCTACCCATTTTCAGTTTGAAACCATTCCCCCTTGTCCTATCACTACACACCCTTGTAAAAAGTCCCTCTCCAGTTCTCTTGGAGGACTTCTTCAAGTAGGGGAAGGCCACAATGAAGTCTCCCTGGAATCTTATCTTCTCCAGGCTGAACAAACTCAACTCTCTCAGACCTCAGAAAAGAGGTGCTCCAGCCCTGGGATCATTTTGTGGCCCTCCTCTGTCCCTGCACCATACCCACAAGAGTGATGCATTCCCTTACCCTGAGTACCTCTGATATTTGAAATAGAGATACCTAGGTAGGACAGGAGCAAAGCAAATCACTGCAGCTGTGTTCAAGACCAGACATTCAATACAGCCAATGGAAAAATTCGAGAATGAGTCATATTAAGTAGCAAGTTACAGCATCGTTTGTTGCTCTTTGTCTTTAAAAAATGAACATTTTGCTACCTTTTCTGGTTATTCCTGGGTTTGTGGAGTTCTTTAGTATTATGCAAACACATGACTCCTTTTACCATAGAAGGATATCATGTATCAGAAAACAAAGCATTTACTTAGTTTTGTGTTATCTGCATTCTTAAGCTACAGAAACCTCTGTAGCATCAGGGGCACCATCAGAGACCCCTACAAGGACAAAGACGCCTGGAAGCTGATTGCTTTCAGATATTTATTCTTGCAACCCTCATATTGCAATAGCATCTAGAATGGCTCTACAGGTGGGCACCTCATCAGAGGATAATTAGTCCTCACTCCTCAACAGCTTTGGGTGAGAGCTCTGGACTTAATTGCAATTGAAAAGGAAAGCTTCGTGGTACCCACTTAAGCACCACTTTGCACTGCAGGTACCATAAGGAACAGAAAACCATCAGCTGTTGATATCCAGCAGCAAGGAGATCTCTGCACTTTCCTCTCCCACTGATACTCTTGAAAATCATCAAATAGGTTCAATCAGAAATAAACAAAAGCAAAGCAGGTAATCTCTTTCAAATGTGATACCCCGCAACACAGTCCTCCAACTAACTTAAACTTCCCAAAACAGTGATCAACTACAAGGGTATTGGTTCAACTTCACTAACAGATTACATCATTCTCTCCCTCTCCCCACCTTTAGACCCCTTACTCCATCTTTTTTTCATGCTTTCAAACTACGGATATCCAAAATCTAGCCCACACCTCTGACACCAAACATATTTGCTGACGATACACACACAGTGTGCGGGTGGGTGACTTAAGAAGGCTCCTAGGTATGAAGTTAGCTTGGGGATATTGCACACCCTGCTGCTTACCAGAACAACTTCCAACGGGGGAGGTGCAGGGGAAAAATAAGAAAAACCTTTTAAAAGCTGTGTGCCCCTGTGAGTTTCAGCTCTTTGAAAAAGTAAGAAAGAACAGAAAAGCACCCCTGGTGTGTGGTTAAGATAACTACAAAGGAACTATTCTTAGCAGGTTCCTTCGGTAAAATGAAGGGTGCTTTGATTGCATTTTTTGGCCTTGCTAATCTGACAGATATTGATGGATAATTCAGAACAGCCAAAATTTTTGTTCTAAAAACATTGACTCATACATGTTACACGCAGATGTTTTAATGGGTTCTCAATAGATATCAAAGCTTCCTTTAAATACCTGGAAGTTGCATTTCAAACATTTAAGAGTGTATGCGTGTAGGGGAGGGAAATGATAGAGAGAAGCTCCATTAAGAGCAGCTTAGAAAGGAGTATTTATGCCCCCCAACATGGACACTCTAAATACAGCCCCTCCCAGCACTTTGTTTCTGCCTAATCAAGTCTGAAAATTAACAGCACCAAGATCTTTAATGAGCAATTAGGGCCTTGAAGGCTGGTCTCTCCAACAGGTACAGGCACTTGTGTGTAAACACTCCAGCCCTGACCTCCCCAGCAGCCCCTGCCTCACAGAGAGGGCAGCAGAAGCAGCAGCCACCGTGCCTGCCAGAACCATCCCTGTCACTTCTGAGAGCTGGCCCTTCATCTCATCCAGGGGTAAAGAGCTCCAGTGTCCCACCTCCACTGGGGTTCAAGGAAGAATTCATTCATCTGAGAGCACGTGAAGGAGGCACCCCCACACCACAAGCAGGGTTTTATTTGAATAAATCACGAATGAAAGTAAGCGAGGCACCCACAGGGACTCTCAGCAGCACTCTTCTCCCTCAGAGCGCCCCAACCACCAAGACCAGAGAGCAGCTGAACAGGCACATGACTCTGAAAATAAAGAGACAATTCCATGTGGGAAATAAAGACATGCACACAAATCAGACACAGAAGAGCAGAGGCCGCAGGTTGCAGCAGGGGTTTGGGAAATGCAATGCTGTGCAACTTGCAGAATTTCTGAGTCATTTGGTGTTGTTGCCCCAGCCTGATTCTCACCAGCTCCTGATAGTTGAAGCTTTTATGTACTGGCTATCCCACCTTGCAGCCTTTTTCTTAAAGGAAAAAACAAACTCAGTAAAGAGGGTATTCATCCCTTCATAAGGTAAACAATCAGTAAGCATACTATCTCTTCCCAAGAACAAACAAGGTGGTAAGCATTTTAGTAGAGAACCCTCCTAGTAGAAAACCAAACAAGCAGACAAATGCAATGTAACAAGTATGAAGCATAGACTTAATTTCTGATCTGTCAGGAGTCAGAGCAGAAGACCTGCTGCCAGAGAGCTCTTTTCCTTCCTCAGCATGTCAATGGAACCAGTCCCTGACAGAGGCAGGTGTGAGGTACTGCAACAGAGAACAGATTCTCCTGGGCAAATAGGATCAGGTCATTCCTCTGTGCCTGTTTGCAGTAGTGCAGAGAGTTTGTTAAATGTTAAAGTCAGGACATTTCCAAAGTCGGTTTTAGACAGTTCACTGGTAAGAAAGCTACCCAGCCAAAATGCTGACTGCTGTTCTAGTTTGGACCAGTGTAGTCTGAAAACAAAAAACCCCAAGGCATTAGCATCACTAGCTGGGAATGCAAGATCGAGGAGCATTTTCATTAACCATGTGAAGTACAGCACAGGAGGAGAGGTTCCCCTGGGCCACCTCACCAGCTGAGCTAAAATTCTCTGGAGTCGTTCAGAGAAGTTTCAATCATTCACATAAAGGCAAAGACGACAGCTACACTTTTAAAGATGGATTCTGAAAAAAAAGCAACTACTAGAAAAGTGTGCTCTTTAAAAGACCTTTATTTTGGTTGCATGGTTACAATTCATTTATGCTTACAGTTAGATTGTTCCCAAATAATATTTCATAGCTCACCATGTACACAGTGCATTCTCTATCAGTCTGGTGTGGAAGAACTTTATAAAATACAGATTAAGTGACTTTTTCATCTGTACACTTTTCAGATTAGTTCATCAAGATTAAGTAAAAAGGCAAATAATTAATTGGCAAAAAAGTGTTTTTACATTTTTAATATATTAGTACAAAATGGCACAAAAGGAAAAAAGGTCATTTTAAAGGCTATAAGCATCAAACTTCTTAAATGCTTTCAGTCAGTTCAACCGATTTTAACTTAATTTCAAATACCAGTGTTGAACTTGTAATCTTCTTAAGCTGTGTGAAGGACATCACATACAACTCTGGACCTGTTCATGGAAACTAAATCACAGCAGTTTCAGAACAGTAACATTCAAGTGAAGCTAGGAAGTTGGGAATTTCTATTCTTCCCAGTAAGTCTACGAAGTCACAGACTAGAGCATATTTTCATCTAGCCAAACCCACTCATGCACACTTCAGATGCAAAGATACCAGATGTGTCCAATAAAACACAGTATTTCTTAATGCTGTGAAGAACAAAAAATCCACATAATTACATCATTCACCCTACCAACCGTTGCAGGAGGCTTCCAGACATAACCATATTTGATGCCAGATCCAGAGAAAAATGGAACATCTAAAAGATTTCAAGCAAACTGAAGGCTTAATTCACAGGCTCCAGGTATAAAAGAGAGATCACACCAACTTCAGCAACCTACATTTTCATTTGGAACCACCCATATCAAATGGGTAGGCGAACGTGATGGAAGGGAAAGAGAGAAGAAATACATTTCTAACTTAAATTCTGAGATGTGAACTTGTTGCCTCAAGCAACAGTTCAGGAGTTTGTTTTGGCAGCAACATTTAGCAATATCCCAAAAGATAATTACGCACTCTGGCAACACAAATTATCATTACTTTGATTAGCCCCCTAAACCTTAAGATGTTTTATGTTTAAGTTAACAGAACAGTTTATCACCTTGACTGTTTATTTCTGATGAGACAGCACCCACATCCGAGAGGGCAGGCAGTTATACTGATGGCAGTACTGAGAACATTATTTCTCAGGTTAAAACAAAAAGTCTTATTAAAAAAGTAAGTGTGATGAAGTACAGAACCACTATTTTACTCAGCTTCACAACGAGCAAACCGTGACTAGGAATTTCCTTTCCTAATTTAAATACAAATTACAAGCTTTCTCCAGAGACTTATCTTGAAGCAAACCATATGACGATTCCAAGAAGCAATGCTCCAACAGCAAGTATAATAATGAGTATGCACATCTTCTTTCGGGATCTTTGCTGCCAACAGAGAAAAAAACAACAACAGACCATCAGAAAACTATTCAGACGTTTTTATGGTCCTACTGCTTGTGCAATCTAACTAAATCGTGTCCTTACATACAAAGATGTTCAAGTCATATAATGATGTTCAAGGGAATAAAAAAAAAAGCAAAGTTATCTACATTACTTTATGCCTATGTTATTCAACCGAATGATTTCAATGGTATTTTCTGGTACACATAATAAATCAATGAAAGAAAACACAGTAACATAATGAATGGATGTAATTAGAAGTCTGGGGGAAGTAACATGAGAGCACAGGTGACAGCATAGAGAGGAAAATACCACAACAGAGGAGGCAGAAATGGTCTGCTAGAAAAGACTATTAATGTATATACAGAAGGGAACAATTGATTACAATTTTAGACTGCTGTGTATCCATTCACAGTTATTTTAAAGGTATTTTGCCAAGTTTCTTAGGTATAACTTGCTCTTAAAGAAAAAAAAGAACAACCAAATAAAAAACCAAACCAAGGAGACATGACTAGAGACCCACTTATTTAGATGTCACTACAATAAAGTCCAAATTACGAGCATGTTGAGAATGTTCACGTTTCCCATACGGGTCTGTAACTTGAGATACCAAAGCACTCAAGACCAGAGGCAGCCTGTCATCCTTTATCTGAAAGATATGGAATCTGAAGGTTTTCTTCACAGGATTGAAAGAAAATTACCAAAGGGTTTCTTGGGCTCTTGCTGATAGCCAAGGAATAACAACATTCAAATCTTGGGATTCTAGGGCACAGCCCCAGAAGCAAAGCCAGGCTGTGGTGTACTTGGCAAAAATTCTTCTGCCTGGGTGGTTTTGATGTTTTGGGCTTTTTAATTTTCCTCTCTGAAGAACAACATCTGTGTCAGTTCTTTTTTGAAGCTGTCAGTTCTCTGCCCAGTACCACCCAGACCACCAAATTTCTTAACAATTCTCTTTTTCTAGTTTTATTGTCTCATTGCCACTTCTCCCACCATCAGGCTAAGATTTCTTCATTTCATTGTTTTACTTGCTAGAACTCAATCTGTTTGCTGGAGTGGCCATTCTCTCCTTACACTCACAATCTCTTCCTTCTGTATCCTGCTGCCCCCCTCTTACCAGAAAAGCACTGAAGTCAAACATCTCTCCTGTAATACTACTTAAGCAAGGCATGACAAACTTATTTCCACATACAACTGATCATCATTTCTACAAGTGCTGAAGCAGCCTGGCTTTGCCCAAACTGCTCTGCCGTGTGAATGCACTACACATGGCAGATGAGTGATGCAGAGCTCATCCAACCACAAACAGGAGCTGTGAGGGTATCAACAGCCTCATCGTCCCCCACACACCTCGGCCTCTAACACTTCCTTGAGGGGTTTAGGCCAGACAAAATAGTTGCTGAAATTTTTCAGCACCTTGGAACAAGTATGAGTTTTCAAGCAAAGGAAAGTTCAAACTCAAAGCAAACTACACAGTCCTTTCAACCAAACACAGGGCAACCCTGCAGTATTTGGTCTCGCCTGCAAGACCCACTGAACAGAAGCTTGTAAAGTCTCCTTAACCTTCCTTTGAGATCAGAAGATCCATTCCTCAAAGCATGAAGTTTTTAATTTTAAATTTCAACCAGAAAACTAATACCTAGCATTTAAAATTTTGGCTGCTACTATTTTTTTTCCCCTGAACTTTGTAAGTATCAAAATAGGAGCCATCAACCATACTTAATGTGCCAATTAGTCCCACTGAGAATACAGTTCAAGGATGCACCCTCTCCCACTTCTGAAATCAGCAGGCAGTCTTTCAGACATTCTGCCACTCACTTGCTGTCCTAGCTACTACTAACACACATAAGAGGATTTATACAAAAAAGTCTAGGGACTAACTCTAACTTAAAGGGGAACATTAAGTACTAATAAGATTATTTCTAATAAGTTCCAAAAATGATATAAAGAAGTGGCATTAAGAGGTATTTAAAAGTATTTTCAAAAAAGTTTGACAGTTTGAAATACGTTTTCAGCATCAGAGTAGCAAGTAACAAAAGCTGGATATATACAGCTTTGGGAAGATTTTAGACAGCAAAAACTGGTGCTAACTGGCCACATCTTCAGAAGACTTTCCTGCCTATCTTCCCTACTCCTCCAGTGACCTCCAGAGGCTTGCTCTCCCATATACAGGAACATTTAACTTATTGAATTATAAAAGGAGGAGTCTGTTTGCGTAAGGTTTTTTTGTTGGTTTGGGGATTTTTGCTTGTTTGTTTGAAGTAAAAGTGTAACTCCAGGTGGTCTCATAGAATCTCAGAAGGCTCTGAAACAGTCTGGCTGGAAACAGCCTCACAGGAAACCTAAAGCTTTCAGAAGTCACTGACTTCTGTTTTATAGTGACCTAGAAATATCATTGTAGTCTACCATAAACCTTTAAGTTTAAGTCTTCAAGCCTTGAGGAACTTGCTAGGCAAAATCGGAACTGCATAAGGAAGTGTAAGTCAGGACTACTGCAGAAGGACAGTTTCACACAACTGGCATTACCTGGTAGTTCGCTGCTCTTGACAGCTGCTGGTTTGCTTGCTGCACATGTACATCTGCATTTTCCACATTGGCTTCTATGCTGTCTTTGTTTTGAAAGGAAAGATTTCAAATTTTGATTAGTCATAGCCCAGACAAAGGTTTGGAATGCTGAAATATACTTGAGAGCATATATAACAGCTGCCCCCAAATGCTGGTGTCATCATCAGTATTCATCAATGTACCTTGTATTATGAAAGCTTGACCCATCCTACACTCATGCCTGAGTTCATTTCAGAACTGCCCAGGCAATGATTGGCTGAATTCATGTCAGGTTATAGCTGCCCTGTTCTACATGCAGAGCTAAAACTTAGATACCAACCAGGATAAAAATTTTCAGTACTTCTACCCTTTTTTTTTTCCTTTTTAAATTACCTTTTACTTGTCCTCCAACTTGCTACTGACTACTCTCTGCTCAGATTAAAAAAAGTCCTAAGGTTTATGAAACAGAGGCAATAGACCAAACAATACTCTGAGAGGCATGAATCTAGTTTGGTGTTCTATCATATTGACACAGATTTTATTTTTTTCAGTGGAAAACCTTAACCGATTACAGGCCAAGGTGATAAAAAAAGCCCTGAAAATATATGCTGGACATAGATAACAGCATCACTTAGCAGCTGATTCAGAGAATGGATTCTCCAATCACATTTTGTTAAAATAAACCTGTTTGCATGAAAGGCAAAGCATGAATCTTTGCTGAACCTGCACACTTACATCCATTAGCAAATACTGTAAAATGTCCCCCATAAACTCCAATTTTATGTACAAACAGTTCAAAAAACTACTTTAAAGACATTTTATACATATGAAAAATTACACATTTTAAACTAGATTTTAAGCACACTTTCTTACTGTATTCCCAGTCATCTCAGCCAGTGTACCCATTATTATCAGGTTGCACCTGATTTGCTTTAGCATTGATAGTGTCATTAGAGGAATTTTTCCAGCAAAAGGAAGTTCTACACTGCAGCTCTCCAGAAAAACTGAATAAAAAATTTTCAGGTAATATTTGAATTGGACTTACCTATCACATCACCTTGTTCATGAATCATCATTCCTAAATCTTTGAAAATTTCATTAATGTCCATAATATCGGCCTGCAAAAAACCAATCAAATCATTAATGGACATCACACATTTTAGCATCTATTTGCATTTAGATATAAATACTGTTCCTTCTCCTCCAGTATGTGCACCCATGACTCTTTATACTACAGGATAAAAAAAGCCCTTAATGTGCTTATTTTGAAGGTTTTTCTGGTACTTTGAGACCAAGTTTATCATAAGCAAGCTATCTATCAAACCAAACTGAGGATGATCATGTGCAGAGAGTATACCTCAAAACACATCACAAGCAGGACCTCTCATTGCAGAGGGCTTGTTTACACACACGCCTGTATTATTACTTTAACTGCAGGGAAAAGCTCATCCCAACATTTCTTAAAAGCTAGCCATTTAAACAAAATTAATAACAGCATTTACAGGAAATATTTTGCATTAGTTTTAGTATACCTATTTTAAACACAAAAATTTTCCTAAGCACTCCAGTTTACAGAAATTACCTCTATAATATGGTCGGGATTCTGCACCTATATTATCCTACCACAACCTGGTTATGTTGAAGTGATAGATGCCATGTTAACAACTGCGGATATGATCTCTTAACTAATGACTGATACATGCTCACTTCAATTCACTGTAAGTTAAAGTACGGGTGGCAGGGGAGAGATCATTGAAAAAAATATATATATAGAATGGATTTTGTCACATGACTCAGGAAGACTTCCTGACAAACTCCAGTTCCAGCAGCTTTCTTATTGGTGGTAGAGATGTGGATTATAGATTGGCTCGAAAAATTAATTTTATCTTCACAGAAGTCTCTTAAGTCAGTATTTCATCACACGTGGCAATTTTTCATGTAGTTTACATCTTGTTTTTAAATGTTTTTAACAAGCCCCTACTTACAAAAGTTTCAATGATACAGAATATCTCTGTATTTCCAGAAATGTTAAAAAAAATCCACTTAAAAATGAACATATTGAACAATACATTGGGAAGACATGTGAGAAGAGGTATAATTTTGCTACATTTATATTCACCGTTTAAAATAGTTTTATATTACGACCATATTTGAAAAAAATTATATGTACTTTTTCTTGCAATCACATGAGCATTCTATTATTCCATAGCTGAAGTTAAAGGCAGCATACCAAAAAAACATGGCTTTCATACAGTAGATTTCAAATATACATTTCACATCTAAAGACAGTATTTGCAGTTTTGAAGGGAAAAACCACACCCACAGACAAAACCACACCCACAGACAAATCCAAACTCCTCAAGATTCATGTCCACAATTAATGCTCACGCTCCTTTAAAATGCTATTTCTTTGGAACATTAAAAGCATATTCTGCTGTAAAGCCACTTGTACTTACTTCAAGCTGCCTAATGGAAGATTCCCTCTCCTCGATAAGACGGAGGTCATCTTCTGTAATTTCTTCATCTTGCACTTGTGCTTGTGGTTGACTATCAGACAAAAAACCAAAAACAAAAACAAAACTCATTTTACATTATAAGTTAATAAAACATGTGTTTTCACCCTTGCCTGTCCCTGGCTAACAGAGATGGTATAACCATCACAGCTTTGGTGTTGCAGAGCTGCTGGAGCAGTGCTGGACAGAGCAGGTGACTAACTGGAAATTCTAAGTATGAATACAAGGTCAAAGTTCCTTCTGAATTATAAACTGCAGAGTTTACATCTATCTGAGTAACAAAAAAGAAACTGAGACTGAGAAACAGTTCTTGGAGAGTATGGAAGCAACAGGAGTCCCCAGTAAACGCTGGGCCCTTATCATAACAGTTTTACTTCATTCAAGCTAGACTCTTCTTCCCTGAGTTTGGGTCTCAGGGAAGCTTAGGGCAGCTTAAGAAGATGGTTGCAGCTGAAGCATCAGGAAAAAAGGGGGGGGCATTATGTGAACTGCTTCTTTTTCTTCCCATCTATGCCATCAAAACATCTTCTCTATGCTAAAAACAAAAACATCATGGGCAGCTTGCTTCCCTGCAGGCTGTTTATTATTCTGAGCGAGGTTAAGGCATATTAAGTAATTCAACCTACCTGTCCCAAGAGACAAGTGTTCCTTCTTTGTAGTTATCTTCTGGAACCCCACCCTACATGATCAGCGTTTAAAAATATAAATAAAACATTATAGCCCTGGAAAGAGCACTGTCAGCATTTCTATAAGGAGTCAATACTAGAAGGTTTATACTAAGTCAAAGTGAAACATGATTTAACACGTTCTCATCCTGATTTTGCTTTATGCATGCATAAGGCTGAAATACAAGCAGAAGCATTCAGCTCAGTAACTGCCTGCTACAATTTACAAGTACAGCAATGTGTATTTGGCACAGAGTGAAAAGGAAAAATTGATAAAAAGACAAGGAAAAGCTCAACATCTGAAGCTACTCAGCAGTTCTCCACTTTAATACTGCACTGAAATCTGGCAAGTCATTCTTCCCCATAGGAAAAAATCTGTTGATATCTAAAGGTAGAGCAAAAGCATTTCAAAATCTATTTGAAGTTGCTTTTGTGAGATTACAGCATGAACACAGGGGCAGTTCATGACTTTGTCAAGGCAAGGAAAAAGTAACAGTTCTCCAGGGAGGTTATTACAACTTAATGCAGCCTTTAGTATAAAACCATATAGCACGTGTTCTGCAGCATTTTGAGTCAGCTAGCACTGAGGAAGTAGCACTGTGGAGGCAAATCTGACATTGAACACCACTAACACCAATGTAAAGAACTTACTGGCACATTTTCTGATACTTACAGACACCCTTGAGCTGGCTCTTACTCTGGCTACAAAGTCTTTTTCCTTCTCAGCAGCTTGCCTTTGGAGTCTTTGGAAATTTGTTAGTGCTGTGGTGAACTCCCCCACAAGACGGTCTTTCTGTATTTTTCTTTGACGCTATGAGAGAAAAAGTTTTAGCAAGTCAAATGGGCTCATGCTTTTCAAGGCTTTACTATTTCCAGTCTGCTAAATACCAAGGCATATACACTCTTTCTTCTAAATTGGTGTAAGGGAAGGCTGTCAACAAAACCATTTGCATTCCATGCACAAACCTCTCCTGGGATCACATAACAAACTAAGGCATTTAAAGAGGAAATCAATGTATTTATTTTCATTTAACAGCTGGAAATGAAAAATGAGCAGGCATAAGAAAGGTTCTACCTTCTCTATTATCTGCTGATTGTAAAATCTACTGCTTTGGTGTGAAATATTTTGACACCAGGAATGCCAAAATATGCAGAGGTGACTCAACAGAGAGGAAGGGTGCAGAAAAGAAAGAACAGGGCACTTCATATGTATTTTACATAAAGTTGGAAACACGTATTGAACTGAATCCAGAAGTGGGTTCACATACCCCCTTAAGCGCTTTAGAACAGGTCCAGAAATACTTGTTCTAACCTTTCAGGTTTGGGTTTTGTTTTTTTTTTAAGATGCAGTGAAGGGAAGAGGAATATTGGGCACCCAGGAGAGCTTCCACCATATTTTCCTAAATATATACATACATCAACCCTTACAAATTTTTGAAAGGTTGTCATTTGCCATTCATGAATCTGTTATTTATGCATTTTATTAAGACACAGCTTTGATAAAAGGAGTAAAACTAAACAGTAAAACACTTCACTGTGAACTTTTTAGCTCCAAGATAAGCAAACAGAAAAAAGACAACAAATGAAAGATACTTTGGCTGAACTAGAGGTTATATACCAAGTTTTAACATTGCTGTTAGAAGTTTACAGCTTGACAGGATGAGCACACGTGGATCATGGCCTGCCATTTGAACTCAGTATTTCAAGACCATTCATTTTCCCAGAGGCTCCTTAGTAACCAGCCCCAGACCAGGCAAGCTGTTTAAGTGACAATAACCCAAATCCATGTTTTCTAGGATCCTGTTGTTCTTCCCTTATTTAAGTGACAGATTTTGCTAGGATAAGAAACCACAGGAGGGCAGACAGGAGTGTGCTAATCACAACAGCCACTTCACATGTTTCTGCCAGAAAGATTTTACACAGACCTCAGAAAGAAGCAGTTCAAAGACTGCACAGGTTGTTTTAGTAACAGCCCCTGTCTACTCCTCTTGAGAAAAGAAAAGCCTGTGGACAAGACATAGCAAATATGCTGATCTGAGTGATGCAGAACAGACATACTGTGCATAATCAAATTATTTAGACAGTTAGTGAACAGCGTTTAGCACACAATTCCTTGACCCTGGAAGCAGTCAGAGTGCCGGCAGAGTCAGATACAGCATCCCTGCAATGGATTACAAAGTGTCCAGCTACCTGAAGTAGCAGAAAGGCACAGCACACTGCCTTGATTCCCACTACTCCAGTCACACTACCTCATTCCTGACACATAAAAACAACTTTGGGACAAGTCTGGACGGCAACAAAATATTCTTATGTTTTAAGCATCCCCGCATTGTGCTAATGTGTTGACTAACTAAACAGTGCTTTGAAAACAGGAATAAAGAACTGAAGTGACTCAAATACTTTACACGAGCCAACATGATAGTCAAACAAGCCATGCTCTTTGGTTTTATACCTGTTCACTTGTTGCAGGCAAAGATCCAAACTCTTTAATGTATTTGTCAGTTTCTTTGGCAAGTTGGTTGGTGTATTGCTGCTTCTGTTGCCTAAAATCAAATGCAAATTTTCATTAGAGACCATTGGGTTACTTTGCTGAATTTCACTGATTCTCAGAAAAACACCAGTACTAAAAGCTTCTCTGAAGCACACAAAGCCATCTTTATTCTGTTCTTTGCTGTAAAGGCATGAAATCATGGATTCCTGGCAGGACAGGTGTGGAAGCAGGTGTATTCCTCAGCGTGACAGCATAATTAATAATTACGCACTTTTTTCCCCTTAGGTTTCTTCTATTTTACTCATGTGCAGCAATACATTTGTAGTCATTATGAATACATGAATATACTTCTGATATTATCACACAGTCCTTTACCAATATTCACTTTTTTTTTCTGAAGCAACTCAAATTCTTTACTTGCTTTGGCATCCTCTCTGCCCAGTCTATATAAAAAGGTTTTATCTGGAAAGCTCTTATCAAGCCATCAGCATCAATATTTAAAATAATCATATAACTCTTGGAAAGGCCAAATATTCAGACAAGTGAAAAACAGATAAAAACTCAAGCAAGCTTACCACATATACATAAATTATCCCAATAAAGGGTCTGGAACATGTCCTTCACAACAGTTTGTGTGTTGTTTAGTCGTGAATTTATGCCTAGATCCTGTTAGGTTATAAACTGTATATGTTGGTCTTCACCTATTTTCGGTCTCCAGCAGAATATCCACTGTGGATTGTACCTGGCTAATGTTATGGGCCCTCTCACACAAAATGAAAACCATGACTTTGATCCAATACACACCTCCTGTTACTATTAAGCGGCCACAGCACAGCATGAAAGACACTGAAAATGCCAGGGTGAGCACATGTCGCTTACATGCATTCGTGATGCTGAGATTAATGTGGTAAAGGAGTTGAATGAAAAAAATCATACTAGTTCATTAGACCACGCAGAGAAGTGGAGAGCAGCTGCTTTCTCTGCTAGAGGCATATTAGTGAAAGTCCACCTTTAGGTGACTGAACTCCAGCAGAGCATCTGCCTTGGAGTCTGATTTCACTTCTGTTGTGTTACTATTTCTGGTACATATTTATTCAATAATGTCATCCCTTACTGTAGCTTTCATCACTAAAAACATTCCCCTTCCTCTCCCAGTATCCTGCCTCACAAAAAACCCACCCCAACATATTCATTGCCTTGTGCCACTTAGACAGATTGGAAGGGTTGACTGGAGTGGAGGGATGTGGATGTATGTTTTTGAGCAGTGATTTTGCTTTCTGGCTGTGCCACTTTCCCTTTGCTGACAAACAGCACAGGTTTTATAGATGCACTGATACTGCAGGCAACGCGCACAGGCAGACCAGCAGATTCGAGTTTACAGACTATCCTACTTTCAGAAAGCACATCTCAACATTTAAGTTTCAAATATTTCTCTATATTCACCTTTCTCAGGAAATCAAGCACTCTGCCTAACAAAAATCCACCTCACCACCTACCAGGAGATTGTTTACAATGCAATGAAATTAAGTGTTTTCATGTGAAGTACTCACAGCTGTTGCCTCAACTCAGGCGTGTCCTGTGGTGTTCCAAGCTGATGTAGTATCCTTTGTATTTCAGCAGCTGTTTGTGAAGAGGAAGAGAAATTTGAATTGGGCACAGACAGTTGCTACTTAGTTTTATGCATTTTTGCTTGACAATTCTAAAGCCATATAAATAAATTGACAGAAACTGATATGCAGGACTTTTTCAACCTACTACAAAGATTTCATTTGTAAGTCCCAGAAAAACAACTGAATGATTTTTGCCATGCCAAAGACAAAGCCTGAGGTTTCTCAAGAAGGATGGGAATGTATTCAAACCTTTAGGTAGAAACAGGCAATTTAAAGATTAGTCAATAGTTTCATCATAGTAAGTCTAAATCAGAGATTTTATTGTATTTTTTTTTAAATAAACAGCACAATTCTTATTCTGGTTCATTTTATGCATATCATTTTGGAAAACTATATGGAAGACTGCTATAACATTATCTTACACAAATATTTCAGAATCCATGCATCAATGAAGAGATGGCAACAAAGCATTCATGGGTTTACAGTACATTAAAAAGAAAATAAAAATCATGCATCCAGGTTTAAAGTGTAGTTTTGAGAATCTTATGTTTTTAAGTGTGGGATACAAACTGCCAGTGATTTTTAAGTGTGTTTCATAAAACATTAGTTTTGAACTGCAAGAAGTGACATACTGTATGAGCCTTATTTTCAGCTTAATATACTTTATTGTCACATGAGAAAGCAAAGAGAAAAATGGACAAAAGCTTAAAGGATAGGTAGTTTTTCACACTGAAAAACTTATAGCTTCAAGATGCTTTATCTCAGCTTAACACCCTCATGTTCTAAAACAGAACAGTACATATCCAGGGTAACTTATTTTGCTTGACTTCAGCTAGGAGTAGATTTGTCTTCCCTGTATTTCTGTGGCTCTCCCCAGGCAACATGGTGTACCAGACAGATATGGTAAGATATTATGTGGGATCCTCATTTCATTAGCTCACTAGCTAATATTTTTTTACTAAACACAGTTAAAAATTCAGTAAGTGACAACTCCACATAATAAAGAAAAATATATTTAAAAAAAAAAAAAGAAGGTACTTTTCCATATACTATAGAAGGCATCTGTAAGAGACAGAACTTCAGGTAAAAGAAGAAAATGAGCTATGAGTTACATTAACCAGTTAGATAAAACTGGAATTCCTGAAAGCATTTTTAGCAATAATACTGATTCTGATCTTTGCTTCATAACAAGTCTCCAGTGAATGTTGTAGATGATACTGGATTATCTACACTACTTTACAAAACATCCCAATGCTGACAACTGCTACAGCCAATTCTTTCTGAGCACATCCAGGTAATGAAAACATCAAAATGAGAAAGTTAGATTTATATGACGTAAAAAATCAAATACTTAAGGCAGGTGTTTTTGAGAGAACTGAAGGGCATAAACTACTAACAGAAATTGTGGGGAATAGCACTGTAAGATGAGTTTCATGCAGCTTGTATTTTAACTGAGCTGAAAACCAGTAAAACATCAGTGAAGATTTTTGATTTTTGCTTACAGTCACCACTGGACACTAAGGACCAGCCCTTCCCTGCCTCCTGCCTGCCGGGCAAGGCAGTGTCCGGCTGCCCGCACTGCTTCCAGGCAGCTGCAGCTGCTCACATGCACTGATTAACACAAGCTTGGGGCAATTAAGCTTCTTTTTTTATGGTCAGTGTAATGCATTTTTTTAACACAAACAAAAAGATAACTGGCTGGTGTTATCTTCAAGAGCATAGAGTTTTAATATCTATAAAACCGAACACTAATTATCCTGTATTTGCTCCAAGCCGCTCTCCCTTCTGACTCCAGAGCCGAGGAGCTGAGTTACTCCGTACGCACTTTTAAAAGGCAGAATAAAAGGAAAACCAAACCAGAGACAGAAAAAGTCCCGGTGTGTCCTACCGCCATCTAGAGGTGCATTATTTAACTGCAAGTTAACGCAGATTTGTGTTTTAAATAAAAGTTCCCTGAAACAAGGCCTATACTTAAAATATTTCCACTCCAAGTTAATTGCATATTTATCCTACTTCTAAAGCTGAACACAAGTAGATAATTGAGAGAAAATTAAAAGCCAGCACTGCAAAATTGGTCACATATACAATTCCAGAGGCAGAGTTCACGGCAGTTCAGGTCTTGTGATTCAAAAATTTAGCATAAAATTAAAACACATTTTACCAAAAAGTCTGTAAGTACGCATCAAAATAGCAAAGTTCTAATGGGTTTTCAAATCACAAGGGAAAAAAAAAAGTAAAGAAAAAAACCCCAAGGGCTGAACTGACAGCATTTTTTCTGTGCTTCTTATAATTTAGTATTTTCCACCTTAACATTCCACAATAACGGATATTATTCAAAAAATTCAATTATTGGTTTATATGAAGTAGACCACATAGAAAAATGAAACATTGCTTATTCAAGTAAGTAAGTAGAATAAAAGCAGAGCAGAAAAAGTAAATTTTGGACAATAGTCTTGAGCACTCCTGAAGATGCTTCATAAAAAAGCCAAAAACAAGGTGGTAGGAGCAGTATAACAAAGGAAGTAGAGAAGCTGACCTTCCTGAAATCTTGATTTACAGTGTACACCTGCAGGTTGATGAGTTAAAGAAATCCAGCCTTTGTAGCCCTTCATATTAATATAAACATGCTGGAGTGTATACAGACTAAAAAATACATTCTTTATAGTCTTATAACTCTCCTGGTTTGGCTTTTTTTTTTCACTGATTTCTCGCTGTAGCTACTTCTCATTCAAACATTTGATATAATATTGTATTTATAATCACAAAGCCACCTATACTATAGACTTTCAGTCCACAGTCATAGGTTCATGAACAAAACAAAATTTTTAAACAGGCTTAAAGACATTACCACTGGGATCACAGAGGGAAAGGATCTTCTTCCCTCACGCGTACACACAGATCCCACAGAATCTGATTAAAAGCAAGAACTAGCTTTGTAACTTCTTAGATCATAAGACAGTATCCCTTCCTTTTCTCAAAGGAAAAGCAGGGTAGCCTTAGTGTCTCCTCCTAAAGGTTAGACTGCAGAAATATCTCTGCTTGCTCCTTCCACTGCTCCATTTGTGAAACAAGCAGAGAGAAGAACCAAGCAGGCAATGAAGAGTAAAAATGCTGGAAACCTGGGATTACTCTTCGGAAAACAGAAGTCCCTAAATTCCCAGTTTCACTGCTGATGGTTGTATTTATAATGGTACTGCCACCCTCATTTAACCAGCTTTTCAGCCCTGTGTGGGGAGTTCAGGCTGGCAGATCACATCTCTTGTCCTCTCAATCCATCAGTAACACTCAAATGTCCCAGAGAGGCAAAGGCTTAGGCCTAGCACACAAAGCCCTAGCTCTGCACTGCAAACACACTGGTAACAGTCAGGGACCAAAGATCACAGAACAGTTTTGACAGGTTCCGAGGTTACCTCACTCTTTATGGTTTTCCCCTTCTCCAGTTTCCCAATTCTTCAAACATCCCAAGGATTTCCAAAAGGCAGGAGTAATCTAAGGTCCCTACTGTCCTGGACATTACCAGTCCTGCAACAGAGACTGACTGCATCTTGTGCATGATTTTAATCCATTTTAGTGCACAGTCAGACACTGGCTCACGTGAGCACTCAGGCTCCTTGGGCATATACAGGTGGCTGCTGGACTTTGCTCAGGAGCTGCACAAGGGCACACACCACGTGTGCACGCAGGCGTTCTTCTCCAAAGTCACCGGGGTATGGCAACAGCCTGCGTCAGAGGCTGCAAACTCTTACAGCCACTTCACACTGCACATCAGGGCAGATGTTTGCATAGAATGAAAATCAGCAGCTTTGTCAGGGCTCACACCACACCTGCAGGAACAGCACCTTGCCAGCTGTGGACTGGCAATAAAAGAAAGCAAGTCCACTTTAGAAACTGAGCAGAGCAGGAAGCAGGGTACATGACACTATGCAAGCAAAATGCATTTTTTTTCCAAGCAACTGCTGTCTTGCATGCAAAGGAACCTCATTTTTTTCACCTGAAAATTAGCCTAGTCTTAGAAAGAAGCAATACCATAACATTGAGAAGACTTTTCATTTGTCTTTGCAGCATTCCTGATCTAGATCTCACAATACACAACTATCAGCTGATAAAAGCTACTCAGCTACTCTAAGGCTGGTCACATGCTCAGAAACAGGTCAGACATGGTTAATGATGAGACAGAGAAACAATTACGACCTGAATTCCACCAGAGAAAATTATTCAAGAGTCAGCTCATGTTAATTTTTACTAAGCCAAACAGTGGTTCCATTTCTAATCAGTGGAATCTCTTCCTCTACTTAAGGAGAGCAAAAAAAAAAGGCACAGAAAAAGGAAAGTAGTAGTCTCTGATATCAAAGACCTCATTTTCTCTACAAGAATTACAGAAGCAGAGATAGTTGCAGTGGAAATATTTACATTTTTAACAGGTAGGAGTACTTGAGAAACATGCTCCTGACTGAAACTGTAATACATACAATTTTTTCATAAATAAAACCATGTTTCACATACTGGGTCACACAAATGCCCTTGCTTTAGAGCTGGCTAGCAAAGAAGAAAGTTTCATCTCCTTCCTCCCCATCTTGTCTTGTTTTTCAACCAGCTTTGCAAAGCTGTTTCATTACTACAAGTAAATCCATGTTGACATAATTGCTGGTTCTGGTCCTTGAAATCAGAACATTTAAAAGATGGCATAGGAAGTTTTAAACTTAAAATAAAGACACAAATAAATTAATACAACAAAGATCAAAATGTAAACAACTTCTTGCCTCTAAGATTGTAGGTGCAAATAATCTCAAACTGTGAACTAGTAATCACTGAAGAGGCTGTAATACCACAGCATTGTTACAGTAGAAAAGGTGAAAAAACCACACCCAAATCCTTCAGTAAAATCCTAATGTTTGAAAGGCAATGCACTATCTAAGAGAACAGAAATGAAAAACAGACTGCAGGCTGAGGAAAGCCAGCAATAGCAGGTCACCCACCTTCTCTGTCAGAGCTGAGAAGTGTCCAAACACTGTTATTGATGTTCATCCACAACATTAGCCAAAGGAAACTGAGGATGGTTCTACTTTGCAATGCTTATCAGTAACTCCAGCTACAGGAGAGAAGCTTTCTCAAGTTAGCCACAATCAGCTGTCTTCCTACCTCAAACTCCATTCTATTTCACATTTGAAAAACCAAACTTTAAAACCTCAAGTGGCGATGACCAAGCTTGTTGCAGCTTTACAGATGGAGAATGACATGTATCAACAACATAACCCAGAGAGTTCTAAAAAATATACCTCAATATAGAAGCATGAAACTGGGGGCAAATATGTTTAATGAGTGTTGCTTATTATCCCATTGCAGTAACCTCACTTCTTACTTGGATCACACAAGATTGCTTTATAGATATCCAGTAGTTGTTTCCTTCAGTTTCCTTCACCCAGCCCCACCACACTGCCCAGTTTCATAAAGCTGTGGCCTAATGCTTCCACAGAAAATATGCCACTCACTGGGTGTGCATGGAAGAAACACCAACAGCAACACGAACAACAAACTCTGAGGCACTGCACCACAGAGGACAAGAACCAGACAAGCAGGCAGAGCAAGCACAATGAAACCTGCCTTACAAAACAGCAAGGCTTGGGCTCTCACAGGAAGAAGGAGCAGAACAGCTCCTCCTGAATGTTAATTGTCATGGTCCCACCTATGTCACCATCCTATACTTAAAAAGGGACAGACAGGGTTTTAGTAACTATCTGGGGTTCACAGGGCTAAAACAACAACAGGTATTTAAAGACATCGCTTTTCAGTCATTTTCCCTATTCCTGAGCCCAAGGAGAATAAACAGAATCAGCAAAGCATTCCTTTGCATATGCCAAATGCAACATTTGCTCCATGTGAGTCTTATGCTCCAGCTATGTCTTCATAAGGCAAATAAGCAGTGACTACAGCACCAGCACAGTCACCTTGCAGAAATGCTTTGTCAAATACCTCACACGCGCTGAGACCGGCTGGGTAACTATGAAGAAATCTCCTACTTCTTTCCAGCTGAACAAGGAGTCAACAAACAGCACATCCAGTTACAGATTAATTTGTGTGGAATCTAATAAACTTTAAAGTCGCTTCAGAGAGGGTTATTGGAACAAAAGAATTATTTGTTAAAATCACACCACAGTTCAAACTGCTTTTGCTTGGGGGCAACAGACTTCCTCACTTTATTCAAATCCAATTCAATACGTTTTCCTTCTGCACTTCATCGGAGGGTACTTGACTGAAGATGAAGAGATGTTGCATAAAACATTCCTGGATCAAGGAATATGAAGAGAGACTTTTTACAGGGGCACCTAGTGACAGGACAAGGAGGAATGGCTTCAATCTGAAAGAGGATAGGTTTAGGAAAAAAATTATCTACTATGAGGGTGATGAGGCACTGGAACAGGTTGCCCAGAGAAGCTGTGGATGCCCCATCCCTGGAAATCTTCACATCCAGGTTGGGTGGGGCTTTGAGCACCATGATATAATGGGTGGCATCCCTGCACGTGGCCAGGGGTTGAAACCAGATGTTCTCTAAGGTCCCTTCCAACCCAAGACTTTCTATGATTCAATGATTTTGATTTAGTTGAAATAATTTCATCAGATTAAAGTCTTCTGTGTAAGAGCCTCTTTAAAGCTATCAGTCTAGTTCACACTCACTCAAATTTTACATAAATCACAATGCCACAGTGCTGTCTTTCTAGCCCTACTTTAGCAAAGAGTGACAGTTTATTAGAAGAATCGAATCCAGAACACGAGTCAAAAGATACCAGCTTACACTAAAAAGCATCCCCAAGAGCTCACCTAATTGGAATCAAATATCTAAAAACTTCAATAATTTGCTTTATTCTGTCTGAACTCAGTGTATAACACTGATTATTCTAAAAGAGAAGAATGTATCAGCACAGAAAGACAGTAACTGATGTATGTGTGGGAAGGAGAAAATAAAATGAGGAAGGGCCTGAAGATTGTCCTTTGAGCTCTAAGGACTAAAGACTCAGTAAGCATGGAAGAGTGGGAAAACATCCAGCCTTGTAACCTTTTCTTTATATTTTGTTAGAGCTTCTGGCGTTTCTAAATAGAATCATGTCCCAGAGTGACCAGGAACACCAGCAACAATGTCTCGAATTCAGGATCTACCCTCAGTTTTTTCAGTCCTGTTGTAATTATTTCATTCTAGTGTACTCCCATCTATAATGGTCTTTCAAGGACACAGTGAAGTGGGATTGAAGTATTGCCTGTTCTGCTAATATGGGTGTAGAACACACTAAATACACATTGTTTAAGTGCACAATAACTGATCATGTGATCAATTATTACAGCTCAGCCAAGGGGAAGTCATTAAATCAATCACTTATATTCTTATCCTGAAGTGTCCCTGGTAACTTCCCGAAACCCAGAAGTTTGAACATTTGCCTAAAGAATACCAGTAGCTTATTAAATTATGAAAATGAAGCACATTTCTGCAGTAAAGAGTAGCTGCACAAACACCATAACCAAACCCGCTCACATGAAGAAAGTCTGGCTTTTTAAGAGGCCAGGTCATTGCTGCAGCTACCTCAGGGGCTGACATAGAAGGAGGCACAACACACCACAGACTGGCCAACACAAACAAGTAGCTGCTACTGCTGGGGTCACTCACAATCAATCACTGACCTGGGTTTATTCTGAGCCCTCACAGGAGTCCAGCCCCCAGCACAGCAGTTTTTATAGGAGATTTGATAGAGGGCTCTCTGTATAATCAAGCTGCTATGCAATCTCCGGTCCACATGGAGGAAAACCCAACAGAACTGAGCTGGAATAGGCACTTTAAGTACCTTAGAGAGGGTCTGAAATACAACTCTCTAGAGAGGCAGAAGCATGAGGACCCCGGCCACATCCCTTCTCCTCTGCTGCAAATGCAGGCTGTTTTGAAAAAGTTATCTTGTCAAGGTGAGTCCATTTATACTTACTACATCAACAAAAGCAACAGTTGCAGTAAAATTGTGGATGTCTTCACTGGACGCCTTGCCATTTGTAATATTTGTAATGCAATACAGTGTCAGTCAAAGAAAAATTCAGCCTTTTCTGCACATATTGACAAAAACAGTGTGCTGGAAGGTACACAGAAGACTCATTTTTCAGTGTATTCTGCTGCTAGCATAAATAAATCCCTGTCCCTCTTGTGCAATGTCATCCAAATATGACACTGTTTCATATATAAGTTTTCAAAGAACCAAAATACTTTTAACAAATAAGACAAAACACAGAAAAATATTAACAAACTCTCCTGATTCATAAACAAATCTGTAAGGCATGCTACCTTAAATGTATATGCTATTTTACATAGAACAAAGCCTTTAAGAACTGCATGCAAATGATTCAGGCTTGCAGTATTGAGAAATAGTTTATTTCTAAAAGAACTGTGGGCTTCATAACTTCACCTCTTTGCAGAAAGACAGACATTTAGAAAGACCCAAATTAGCCAACTTTCTCCTCAATTCCTCAGCCTTGGAAAAAGTCCACAAAATGAAATGTGGAAAGACATAATGGTGCTTAAAATCCCTAAATAACCAGCCTCTTCCAGGTTTTATAGAAACTTCATTCTAAACCCAAAAGCCTTCTGGACAACAGCAACAACAATAATATAAAAATTGTTTCAGCTGGTATCTTGTCACGAAGTTAAATCTGTTAAACTGCAGCTAATTGGAAATTTCTGACAATATCACTGTTAGAAGTCCCAACAAGCTCCACTGGAAGCCTGTTTTCTTTAGAACCACACCTGTACAAAACCACACTTTATATATAGACAAAACAGAACTTTGTTTTCATATAGGCTCTGATTTCAACACCTCAGCGATTTCATTTACTTTTCATGTGCCCATCTGTGTTCTTCTTTAGCCAAGAGTAATCATGCGAACCTGCTGGTGTTACAAACATAGTGACAGATGCAGCTTTTCGCGAATGTTTCAGTCTTTTTAGAAGAACATTTTAACTACCTACTGCGCTTAAACCACAACATAAAGGCATCTATCAAAAGTCTTAATATTTTCAGGGTTTATGATTTTCTACAGCCAGATAAAGTTAGAGGCAAAGTCATATGATCTAATTCAACTCCCATTTTAACAATGTTCAGTGAGAATAGTAGCTTATACAAAACCTGAAATGCAAAAGAAATTGAGCAAAATTGTTGTCACAGGACAGGTATCACATGACAGAGGGATCTCTGCTGGCTTAAGCTGACCTCTCAGGAATGTGCTCTGTATGAACCGATGCTTGTGCTGCCTTAATAAACAGCAGAGGAAGTCAGCAGAAAGCAGAAGTCCCTATGAGAAAGTATCTCTCCAAGTCAGCCAGACTCCCTCCAGCCATATGTGGATTGTGACTACTGAATTTTATATTTTATTTTTATTATCTCGCAGCATGCAGACAATGTATTTGTCGAGCTGGGCTGATCTTTAGTGTGTATGAACAAGTCAAACACTCTATCACTGATCCACCTTGCCAATACTGAGCAAGGATAGATTATGCCATTCTTACTGGCTTTGCAACCAACTCTGCACAAAATACTGACAAAACCTGGAGGAGTTGGGAAGTGAAGGAAGGGCTGGGTAGGGAAGGAATATGAATGCATTACTTCAGTCAGTTTAGGTTCTCTAACTGCTTGATTACTGTTTGCAAACCAAAAAAGAAAGTGTTTTATTACAAAATGTTTTAAAACCCTAAGACCAGGTGTATTTTACCAATATCAGGATTTGTTCTGTGCTCCCAAGCAAAAGGCAGCATTCTAAACTGCTTCTAAATGGACAGCTCCCAAAGCCCAGCTCAAGATGCCAGTGGAGACTTGATAGTTACTTATCTAGCCAGCACCATTCTCACTTTTCTTCAGGGACTCCTCCAAGTAACATATTTAGTAGCTACAAATAAAATATTAACTAAAAATCAAAACAAAGGCATATTAGCCTGCTTCCTCAATGACCCATACATGGCAGAGTGATTTAAGAAGTATGTGGGGGGAGGGAAAAGCATAGCTGGCTACTTCTTGCACAGTTCCTGTCAGAGACATGAGTCAAATCCTTCCAGCTGAGCAGAAGAGGCACCTACTCCTCTAACTACATCCTTCCCACATTTGTAACTGTGGAGTTGTTACTGTAGAGGAATGAAACTCTCATTTTGCTCCCTCTTGGGAGCATCTTTTTAAATAAAATGCTCTCCTTCTTTTAGCCACACACAGAGAATCAATTCTTTAAAATGCAGAAAATGGTCAGATTTCAAAGAACTGCTCCCCCTCATCTTCAGTTGTGAGAAGTCTGAAAGTTACATATTTTAAAGCCTTTAAATTAAGCTTTTTGTTTGTTTCGCTTAATCTACTTTCACCTTTCCACTTGTTGGAAGATCAGATTTATACAATTGTATGCCCTTCTGAAAGAGATGGAGGTCAAAAAAAAAAAGCAAGAAAAAAACAACCAACCAATCACATATGGATTCAATGTGCTCATCCTCCTAGGCATATCCCAGTAGGGTAAATGAACTTGCCCGGTAGAAATACAGATTTGTAAGCAGGCAGGATTTGTTTTGTACCAGAGAAATATATTTTGCTAGCTCATCTTGTATCTGTGCATCACACTCATTCCTTGTCTATCCAGCTGCTGTAAAGGAGTTACCAACAGGAAATACTTCAAGGAAATATTGAATTTAGATTTGTCTCAAGTTAATAGCAGCTGCCATTAAGCTGCCGCGTAAGTGAGAGTGCAACCTATGAAACCCAGTTCTAGAACAACTGCTCCTTCAGTAAACACTGATTAAACCACCTTGATAATAGGTTCTCTGTCTACAAAGGCCAGACAGGTTGGAGCTTTACATCCTACATATATTCTTCCACATATTCTCTTCTCCATATTCTTGTTCTTCATATTCAGAAAATTAGGAACAAACCTCAACCACTTTTAAATGCACTGGACTTTTAAAATGTGAAATGTAGGTCACCTAGATTTTATAATCTGATATAAGATAGGCCTGGAACGAGAATTACAGTTATTTTGGACTAGAATCCAGACAGACTATCAAACCTTAATCATCAGTTGTGTTCTAGTAAGACAGAAATTTAGCAGCTGCCCAAGTCTAGCTCATTATACACTTCTTTGGCTTTATTATTTAAATCCGAAATTCCCTTAGCTGTTTGCAGATCTGCTTCTCATCACTGTTAACACAGACCCGAAACCAAACCAGTGAGACATGGCTTGCAGGCATTGCTGACCTCACCGAGGTTCAGCACACAACACTGCAGCTCATTCGAGCACATGTGATTCAGACTCCCCAGACTTCAGAGCACTGCTCAGTCACATGGATATGCTAAAAACTCTAAAGAGTGGGTTTGAGAGCCTAACTCTCCCTCTCCTGCCTGAGGCCCACCGCTCTCCTTGGACGTCAAGAGCAGCCTTAAGTTTTGCAACTCCAGCTTGTCAGTGAAACAGTTGTAACAAAAGTAATACAGAAACATCCCACAGACTAGTTCCCTAAATCTCAGCTTGGAGATGTTGCTGATAAAACGTGAGTTTCAGGCTGAGGAAAGCAGACTCTGTTCTCTAGACGCTGTTAAGTGATGCTATAATCACTTATTTCTGCAGAAATGCTGAAAATGTGAAACAAAGCACAGATCCTTCTCTAAAGAACAGCTGAAAGAAGCTTCTATACACAGAATGCTCTGGGATTGGGGATCTCAAACACAGGCAGGTGTAAGAGAACTCACAGTACAGACAGCAGCATATGCTGCTTCCCATTAGCTAGTTCAATTTCAATCTTCAAGGTCCTAAAAAGGATTCACCAACACCCTCTCCTCAACAAGAAACTCAAACAGCCCACTACAGACAGCATTTACTGCAGTAGTTGAACAAAGGTTTGTACAAGGCAGAAGCAATTTACAGCTCTCAACAAATCTTCAACAAAACAATCAACCGCATGATTGGATCAACAGATAATAAAATGTCATTTAAAGTTAAAAGGCTAACCAAGATGTTACCAAACACAAATGCAGGTTCTTCCATTAACACAGAACAACCCAAACTAGAAAGAATACTATCTTGCAACTGATACAATTATTGAAGTACTGTGTTAAACCAGCATACAGAGGGGCTTTCCTAGTCAATCAATAACAGTGGGCTATATGAACTAGGAAAGAAGGGAGAGTATTAATACAACAGCAGCCATGCATTATGAAGTGTGAAGTTCTTAATATACATATTTTGTCTTGAAACAAATCAGATTTATTATTTGGAAGGTGAATGTGAAATAGTTCAACCTTGAAGAAATGTTACAGCAAAGATTGTTGTTCTCACCCATGCTACTTCCTATAAACTCTCGTGTATTACGAAACCTTGGCAGCACGGTGTTATCTAATATAGGAAGTGCTTCTGTATTTCTCCAACAAGTTAAAGGGCCAGCTTGTAGCTGAAAGAGCCAGTTTCCTTTCAACTAATCTGTATTTCATCTCCATCTCTGTAGTAGTGTTTCCACTTTGCTTGCATGTTAGCAGAAATGTGAATTAGTTTTGAGGGACCTCCTGAAATAGTCTGGTGATCTGAAATAAAATGTTCTTCCTCTATTAATCTCGCTCTGAAAACCAGAGTATCTACATCAGAGTATCTCCAGGTTAATCAAGAAGAATTCAAATGTGTTGACACCTCTCACAAATGCTTAACATTTCTGGGCAGAAGTACAAAACCAAGTCAACTGCTTAGATGCAAAACCATGCATTTAGGGTCAAGATTCTTCTGTCTCTCCCCCTTCCTCCCTAACGAAGATCATATACTGCAGTATAAGAGGTATGTTCAGCATCTGACTAGCACTATAGGTGCCTAAGATTGCATCTGCTCATTCCACTTGGAAGTTCCTGCAGCTCACACTTTCCAATAGAAAGCTGGACGGGTATTACACATGGGGAAAAAAAAAAGCTACAAAAGGGTATATAAGCCCTTAGAGACCTCAGTCCAGGAAGCACGCTCAGGATGTCCATAGGATCCAGATCCTCATAAAATCTAACAGAAAATGGACTGCAAGAGTAACTGAGTGGTTCCAGTTCACTTAGATCTACAGAAGAGCAAAGGATTGAATCCAGCTGTGTACCTATCAGAACTAGAAAAGTGCTTGGCTGGAGCTTTTCGGGGCAAAGCTCCTGTTTCTGAAGCCATGCAGCAGTGGGGCTAGGAGACATCTGGACTTGGGTCTTGGAATGGCAGTAGCACCTACTGCTCAGACTTTAGCAACGTAAATTTCAAAATACAAACGACAGCAGGACTGCAGATAACTCTTCTGGCATATCTCCTATCTATGCATGGACAGCTTGCTGTTCGCGTGCCTTGGGGAGGAGACACACAGAAGAAGGAAGAGAAGAGACGGAAGGGGAAGGATGAGATTAAGGAATCACTGAGGCCAGCACAAGACTGTTAATTATGTTCAGCAACTTTCACAATACTCCAGTTTCATTTACTGACTTCCCTTTATGTCTTCACCTGATAAAAAAACCCTTATTTTTGACATCTTGGACACTCAGTGTCTGTCACAGGTTGGCAGTTGCCTCTGGACGACCAAGTTAGAAGCCATCAGACTGAATGAATTAACTGAGTAGACTTTAGGAAATAAAGCATAACGACTTTTACAGAGTCAGTTTGTTAATATTAGGTCGTGGAAATACAACCCTGATGTACAAAAACTTTTCAATAAGGCAAAATTGCAACTTCTGTTCCTGTCTGTTGAGACCTTAATTCTTTCTGGAAGAAAATACAAAATGTAACTGAAGAAATAGGGAAAAACCAAATCTGTACCACTAACCTGTATTATAAATACCAACTTCTAGAACTTGTCTTGTAAACAAAGATCAAAATTTTAATAAAAACGGACATGCTTTACTGATCAGAATTCGTTTGAAGTTTTAACATTAAAATACTCATTTCTGTATGCACTCTGAATCCTGCACAACATAAAACACATGTACCAAAACTAGCCACATGTTGTTCATGACTACCTCCCTTCTGATGAATCATATATTTTGTATAATTTGTGAACTAAGTTGTATCTGTTTCATATACACACACACATTAAAAATAAAGTGGAAAATGGAGGAAAAGAGAAAAAGGACTGAAAATCCCAGCAGCCTAACTAACCTCCAGCTTGAATACCCCATTTAGGTGGCTAAAAAAACATGTGGCATGAAACTAAGCCCTGGTATATTAAAACTTGCAGAATCTTTTTTACATATCTAAAACGCACTCTCAAGGGGAAGCTGCAAGGCCACAGCTTCTGTTCCTGCTAAACAATTCAAGCTTTAGCAAATACTTGATGCAATCCTTGCTCAGCAAACACCTCAACCTACCATCTTGAGGTGTCCTTTAACTGGCCAGGACAAAACTGGTGAATACAGAGTGACACTATATGTACTTGCTGTGGCAGATCACTGCTAACCATACACATGAAGGAAGGACTGGACACGCTGTGTGGGGTGCCACAAACCTGCCCAAATGAGTAGGCGGAGTCAGAGTGAATTCCCATGAATGAATCTGAGAAACTCACCTCGGATGGGGGCACCACCATTACTAAAACTTTACACAAAACATGCACAAATGCAACTTACAGCATTGTGTGATCTTCTGGATGTTAGAAGTTATGCGTTGGGCTAGTTGATTAGGATCTCCAAAACCCGGTCCGTACGACATGGCTGAGTAGATCTGCCGTCAAGGTCATCCACAACAGGAAAAAGTCAGATAGTCTCTATCTACAGAAAACAATAGTTATGTTTTGGTCATTGGTTTATAAAGGTCTTCATCATCCTAAAGAAGAATACATGGGAAAACATTAAAGAAAATTCCTACACTAATGTTTATCCTCTCCAAAAGCACTGTACTTCAAAGATGGAGTTTATTCTTTGTCAAACTTCTTATGTATTTTCCCCACCATAATCAAAGAAAGAGTATAACTTTCATTTGTTGCCATTCCAGAAAAAAAAGCTGCATGTTTAATCTGAAAATGCCAAACTCTCTGAAGAATTATGTCCCAAACCAATTATATTGTTATTTACATACCATGTATCACCCATCCCACCAATACAATCCAGCATATGTAACCACTGGAAAAAAATCCCAGCAGATACCACACAAGACATCAGAAAGAAGGCAGCACCCAGTTTCCTCTAAACACCAATCATTTGTATCAACTTCAGCTTTAGTTTAACCCAGTGTCACCTAAGTTGTATGAATTACCACTTTATCCTGTTTCAGCTGCGCTGTTTGTCAATGTGAACTCATTTTTCAACAACTTGGGTATTCAAACACATTTTAGGGGTATTTTTCCATCCATACAGACCAAATTTCAGCATAAGCTCATGTGCTCATATTCTAAATAGAAATTAACAAGACGTAGATACAATACCTGTGCAAATCAAAACTGACCGTTTATCTGTTCTGCAGTGAGAATGCAGAATAATCAAGCACACACACATCCAACACAATCCCACAATATCCTCCCTGCTGTTCTCTCCTGCACATCACCTTCACAGGTTGAACATTTTAACTCCCCCACACTTCCACTGTTCAACCCAAACCATGTGCCTTCCAAGCAATGACCTCTTCTCCTGGCCTGCCAGCTTCTGGTTAAGACACACTGCTAAAACTCAGTTTCAGGTATAGAGAAAAACAAAGCATATTTAATGTGTGAAAAGAAGGAAATGAAAAGGCCAACTGCTTTGTCAAGTATGACAGCAGCTGTGCTACAAGTTGCAAACTTAAGTCCTTACAAACTTTTTTTTAAATACAAACAATTAATAGTCCTTGTTGCCAAATATGATTTCCTTTCACCTTTGGAAATGCCTGTATTATTACAGATAGCAATACCCTGGTTGTTTTAAAACATGACTGTTTTCATATCTCTGTAATATGAAACAATCTCTAGTGGAGCCAAGACACTGCACTGGTCCCGACATTGTACATCCCACCAAAACTTCACCAGGGATGTAACTACAGAGGTCAGGTCCACCACTGCTGCCCGGCAGGTGACATCACCTGCGCCATATGAACAAGCTGCTGCTACCACGAAGACAAACCCTGCATGATTTTGAAATAGCTGCTTCACTATGATCCCAAGCCCTGCTTGGAGTCTTCAGATGCTGAGGTATCCCCTAGTAATGAACAACCTGACTGCAGATGAGCCAACAGGGAGTGTATTTGCACTCTTCTACTTGCTGCACTATCGCCTGCGAGTCATGATAGCTGTCTGCAGGGTCGTTTCCTGTCTTTGTCTGTACCACATGCAGATTCGACTTATTTTGACTAAAGTCTGAAGTCAGTCAGCCAGCCAGCCTAAATCCCACTTATGTGGGCCAAGGCTGGCATTACAACCCTTGATCTTTTTGGAAACTCCGGGCAACATTGCACTGAATTTGTATTGTAAGACCAAACCCATGCAAACTTTACGGCAAATAAATGGCTCTATACCTTGGTGCATTGACTAAGTAAGGAAATCTACCAACTCAGGGAAAAATATAATCATAGGCATAGAATCCAAAGACACCACCTAAAAACTAACTTTGAAAAAGATTTCTCAGAACTGCTGACAGGTTTTTTTTTTTAAAGTTATGACTATTTCTAGACACCTTAGTAGCATGCTAACTGCAATGCTACTGACTAAAAACTTTTTAGTTAAATATTATAGTTAATGTTAGAAGTTAAACATATGTTTAATGTTAAAGTTAAAATGCCGCTGCTAAGGAGAAGAGATGGCAAAATACCAAGTTACCGTGTGTAGAACTAACTGAAATAGTATTTCATGACTGCTTTTTCTTCTTTTGTTATTTGTATTCACCAAACAGCTGCCTGAAACATTGTTCTCAGGAACATCTTTACAATCAAGAGATACACACTGGATATTTCATCAAAGTCTTGACAAAAACAGTTACTGTTTTTCTTTTTTTGTCTTGCAAATTTCTACAGCTAACTGTAAATATCTTTAAACAAGTTACACTCCACTACACTGACAAACGTACAGATTGTTCAATACATAAGACTTAAGAATTTTTCAGCTTTCTACTATAGCCCAACACAACAGATAACGAGAAGATGTTCAGATGACAGACTGCAAAGTCCATAGGATATAGTTCAGCTTTTCATCTGCACATGTAGATTTCTTTGTATCAACTCACATACTTAAGAATTGAGACTTATAGTAAATTTGTAGGACAGCCATGTAAATTCACAGCTGGTTTACTCCATGCGCATTCTTCCGCTAACAATGCTATTCCTGAGTATTTTAATAATACAGGTTGGTGACAGAGTAAACGACTGGTCTGGGGAACAGACATAAAGAGAGGTAAGAGGACAACCATCAGCTGTCATCACCTCCCAATCTTCACCACACTCTCTCCTTCTAGTTCTCACAGCAACAAGGGCATCTGAACCAGATGAACACCCTACTTCCACTCACACCCCCTTCACTTGTTAGTGCTGAGTTACTCAAACTCCTCTGAAAACACAGATAAGCTGAGCCCTTGGAAAGTCAACTGCTAATGACCTAGACAAGGTCAGGGTTTCAACCACCAGGAAACAAAACAGGCATGCACCAAGAACTTCCATCCAGGGTGATAGGAACATTCATCAAGACACTGAATTTCCATAGAAACTACCCCTTTTCACTTTCACAGCATTCAACTACTCTGTCGTGACGTATTTTAGTATTACTGGCTGCACAACTTACAAAACAGGGAAGTTAAAAGCTGCTGCAGTTGCGGGAAGTACACTTTGCCTTCAAACTGGGACGGAGCTGCACTTGTGGTAGTCTTCAGTTCCTCTAAAAGTTTCAGTCAGGTGTGAGTTTCTGATTGTACCTTTTATCTTCTGCTCAACATCTCAGCCTCTGAATGGGAGTATACCTAGTGGCAATTCAGCTTGTCAAGCTACTGAAGAAAATCCAAGGAACTGAGTCTACAGGCACAAATGAAATGAAAAATCAGAACATTTCATTAACACGAACTGAAGCAGGACCTCACTGTACATTGATGTTTAAAGAATTCAAAGGACTGCTACATATTTTTCATAATTTCTGCATTAACTGCTTCCTACAACATACAGTCACTCCATACCAAAACAAAAAGTGAACCTTAGTATCAACATATTTTCTAGAAAGGTGTTTGTCAGGCATAAGAAAAAAAACCACTTTTCCACTGGCTATGAATGTAGAGACAGGAAAGTGAGGACTCCTACATCTAAGGAGCTCCCCAGTGTCATTCCTGAAAGCTCCATCAGGATAAAATGAAGCAGTGTGACAAGCACTGCACATGTCAGATCTCACAGCAGTCACCCAAATACCTTGCAGGCTCCAGTCAGCTACAGTTAACAAATACCTAATCTATTTTGTATTTTCTCATTTAGATATTCAAAGAATCCTCCTTCTCCCAGAAATCTAGCCCATATACAATAGGATAAGAACCCCTAAGCAATGGTTTTATTGTTTGAGCAATGTTATAGCATCAGGACCTAGAAATGTTTACATGGACACTTAACTCTCGGAAAGCAAGAAGTACATACTGCATTCCATAGAACACTTGAAAATTTAAATCTGATCTGAATTTAAATCTGATTTTATGCTTTTAAGTATCCAGAGACAAGTCATGGGGTTTTCCTTACGGGATTTTTTTTTCCTAAATAAAGGTCACAGTAACAAAGCTTCTCCTAAACAATATGTGGTTTCCTTTATAAACTACTGCCCCTCCCAAAAAAGAGAAGTGCAAAATCCTTCAAGCAGAGTGAAAACACAGGCAAAAGTGATGAACTGCTGAAAGATTTGCGGAAAAATTTCAGCAAGTCACAATGTTAGCTACAGAAAAGATAAGGACCTTCTGCTACAGCACCTGAGGGATTCTCATAACTGACTCATAGCAACTGACTTAGCAAGATACAGTTGAACATTAAATCTGTCTTTATTTTTGCTAGGGGATGAAGGAGGTTTAAGTTTTTTCCTGGACTTACGTCTTTTTTTCCTTTATACTTAAGCTCAAATATTTAGAGACTGATATTACATTTACCACTTTGTGCTTTCACAGCTCCTAATGTGCTGAAATCCTGGTCCAGAGGCAGGCTGTAGGCCCCCATAACACAAAACTGATTGTGGAGCATAACAAATACGCAAACACAGTAGCAGCAAAATTAAATTCTTCTTGCTTTCTTAAAAGAAAGGTTTCCAGATTTCTTTTCAGGTAGAAGTCAAATCCATATAGGGCAGGAAAAAGCAAGCAAAGTTTATTTAAAACTGCATCAACACTAACATAAGAGCTGTTAAAGGGTAACTTCCTACCCACTCTGCACAATTCCCCCAGCCTTGTCACATTACTGATGCTGAAACCTACCAAAACCAAGCTTTCATTATCTAACAGCTCTGTGTTTGGGGTTTTTTGAAATAATTATTAGATTGTGTCACTGGTCAGTGTTTTAGTCATTTTTCCTAAAAATGATTCTGTCGAACAAAGACACAATTTAAAGCAGAGACATTTTAACTGCTCAGCATGAAAAACTAAATTACAGAAGCCTGAAATTCTATTAGGCCTAATGCATCACCAACGCTTAGCATATATGGATAAAAATTAACATGCTTATAATTGTCTGATTCATCCTCACTGATATTTATGAAGAACTAGGTGAAGGAAGTGCATAGCTTTCACAAGCCTAAGAGAACATATTAGTGCTTGGCAAAATGCCTTAAGTAAGAGAATTATGTTTCCTAGGAGCGCACAAGGCATTTAAAGCCCTTACGATGAAGCAGGAATAGGAAAACAAACACTGGGGACTGGAACTATTGGGGAAGAGAGGGAATGGGAAGGCTGAAAATGGACCTGAGACGACCATTTCAAAGTGCCCACTTTCTTGTGCTGCTGGTAGGCAAACAACATCACGTGGGAAAAAGACGATGGATGCGAAGCCCAACATATCTGGCATTCTAGAAGTTTTCACCCAATTCTCCCTCATGGTAACTTTGAACCAAGCATGGTAGCATTGAACCAAGTGCTCAGATCAAGCATACCGAGTGAGAAGTTACCTTTGCATAAAATCTGTTTGCAATGCATGCCGAGTTTCTCTGAGGCCTATCAGGGTGCTAATGACCACACTCATGGTCTCTTTTCTGCTCCTCTCCCAAGTTTCACTTCAGTGTAAGCCACCAAGAAGAGTGCTACCTCATATTCTTCCATAAGACTACAAAAGGCGTCTTCATGAAGCAAACACAGACACAGTTTATAACAATGCCACCATTTAGCACCACTTTCTTTTAATTTTGACATATTTTAACTCTTATTTTGGTCCCCCTTTCCTTCTTTTCCATTAAGAGCAATTGTACAGTCCCCAAGCTCCAAGCAGAAGGGCTGCCCTGCCGGCAAAGCACAAGCCTGGATAATGACCCGTCAGGAGGGCTCCACTCGCCCTGCTGGCACAGCCCGCTGCCTTTGAACGGCTTGTGGAGGAGATCACAGCACAGGAGCACATTGCTTCTGGCAAATATCCTGGGATTTTATCACTGGGCTTCTTCAATTAAGACGTGGCGCCCTGCACTGCATGCAAAGCGGAGCGAAACGTTCCACGGAATTGCTGAGTTTGAAGAAGCGCCCATTCCCGATGCAGCGGCGAGTGATTCACCAGGAAAACAGCGATAACGTCGGGCCGGGGGCCGGCGCGCCAGGCCCGGGCTCGCTATTTACATCGGCCACTCTTATAATGTCCCCTCCTCCCGCTGACATGCTCACCTCGGACGTGGAACAGCGAGGGGAGCATTTCCACAAGGCGGGGGTGCCCGTCCTACCCTACAGTTCCGCACCAGCTGCTGTAAAACACCCGCCGTAGGCCCCGACTCTCCCCGAAGAGCATCGCCAAGCCCAAAGCCCCGGTACCGGGGGTGTCACAGGGAAGGGTGCGGGGAAAGGGGATGGTGGTGACAGGACCGACCGCGCTCCAACACCGCGCCCCCCCGCCTCGCCCGCAGCCGCCCCGCTCGCCCCACGGCCGGGCACAGGGGACGGCCCCGGCCCCAGCGAGGCCCTTCCCGCCGCCCTCTGACAGCCTCCCCGCGCCTGGCAGCCCCTTCCCGGCTGGCCGGACACCGCCCTGCTCACCCCTACCTACGGCGGGCGGCACCCCCAGCACCCCAGCGGAGCTCCCGCGGCTCTTACCCAGCCCCNGCCCGGGCGGCTGCGAGAGCGGGCAGCGCCGTCTCTGACGGGCGGGTCCGCCCGAGCCTGCGGGGGAACCCTGCTGCTGACGGGCCTCGGGGGCTCCTGAGGGGAACGGGGCGACCCCGGCAGCCGCAGCCCTGTGCGAATTGAAAGAGTGGGGGTGCAGGGTGGGGACAGTGTAATTTAGGGAAAATACGCTGTTGCATCAGGAAACAAGGGGAAAACATGGGCAAGGATATACAATATACAGCTGGGAGAGGAGGCAAGCGATGCCAGGAGCACGAGAAATGAAGGATGTATTCACACGGCTGCCGGTACTCGAGAGGACGAGGAGGATGCGGTAGCCACGGCAGCGGGGCTCATCCTGGCCCAGCTACCTGAGAAGTGACAGGTGAGCCTCCAGGCTGCCTGCACGGCATTTGGGTCATTTCTGAGTCGTCCCTACTTCTTCAAAGCGACAATGATAGGGCCAAATTCTCTCCAGAGCTGAGCTGCTTTATCTGCATTAAGTACCACAGAGCAAACAGCCCGCAGCACCCGATTGCTGGGAATGCCACCTCCTCCACACAGCCCAGCCTTGCCTGAGGAAGAGCTGCAGAAATTGGGAAGTGCAAGTTTAATTCTGCTTCGTCATAGATCTTGGTTGTTGCTAAGATTTAGAAATAGCTAAAGCAGTGGACAACTTACTAAGCATCCTAATTCCATAATAACAGAGAAGTCTAATAAACTGCAAACACAATGGAGTGTTAACTTAAAGGCCTGAAATAGGCAAGACTACCCTTTACTGTACATGGGTGGTTCTTGCTGGGTCTCAAAGCACGCTGAAAGGAGAGACAACATAGACTCCAAGATTGTACACCTACATAGAGTTCTTATGTTAATTGATGGTTGGAAATGTCATTTTCTCACTATCATGAATTAAAGTTACTAAGGAAAAAAGCCATTCTGATATGCCTTTTTGCTGCAGGATTGCTGTATACACAGTCAATCTATTTTTAACAGGGTATTTTTATTAGTGATGATTTTAGCATTGCTACCAGTGCAGGTGTTTCCCCCATGATTCCACTAGATGGTGCACTAATGAGAGTATAATGCAAATCCCTTCCAAATTAAGGCCCCGCCTTGCTTATCTCTGTCATATAAACTCCATTGATTGACCCAGTCATTCCTACTTTATAAAACTTTAGCTTAGATCATTGTCAGTTTTCCTCCAGAAAACAGTACATCTTCTACTTAATGATTTCCAAAGTGTATTTCCCATTTAAAAAGTGGCCCTTCATCAATGAGAATACTTTTCCTGCAGATCACCACTTGGGTACTTTTCTTTTAGGCTTAGAGGTAAGACACAATCATCACTGATCAATGTTCATTCTCATTCTATGAAAACAAGGTATCCAAATGCTTTCCTAGTGAAGCTGTGTATTTTATGAAGAAAATCCTGGTCCTCACGAGGTATTAGCTCACTTATCATAAGCATGCGTCTTTTATTGTTAAATATCTAAAAGTCTTTGTGATATGATTATTTAAAGTAACCAGTTGAAGAATGATGTTACAGCATGAGAGGGAAGAATGGATTGTAAAATAAGCTTTTCATTGAAATGTCTGTACTATAAAAATACTTATATAGCCTTTTTAATAGAATTATAAAATAATTATGAAGGTACAGTTACTAGACTATTGATCCTATTTATTGATTAGAACTGCTAAGAGCATGGTATGCCCTCGGAATATTTTTGTTAATTGCTATAGAAAAGCCATTGACTGGGAGAACATGCCCTGTTTCACCCTTTTAAATGAAACAGCAAGATTCTTTCAATTTCCTCTACTAGAAATGGTGCATGGACAGAAGTTGTAAAGAAGCCATCTCTAAGAGATGCTGATGGAGTGATGCTACGCATTTGTGTCTCTAAATGCATTTCATTGGCTCCTCTCTAGAGCTCTCACACCAGCATCACCTGGGGATTGAGTTCAGAATCATCATTCACCTGCCTTTCCTGTTTCTTGTGGAGCATGATCAGGTTTCAAATGACTGAATCAAAGGGGAAAGCTCTGGGCGAAGAAAAGGAGAAATGTTGAGCCCCTGCTATGCACGGTCACTGCATACCATGGAGGATGCTCTGGATATTTACTGACTGAAGGTCAGAGTATTTGTCATTTATATTCTTGTCATGTGTGTAAAACTGAAATGAAAGAAGGGATGTCACTTCAACCACGTCCTGTTTGAGGATCCATGCCCAGTATGGTGTATAACTTCTGAAAGAGATGGAAGTTAAGCCACACCAGCATAGTGTGATTTTGACAAAGCACACCCTCCTAGGTGCCCCACCTTCCTGTCTGTATTTCTGCCTTCCACCTTCTGCTCCTGCCCTGGCCCCTAACCAGCAGCCACCCAGGCCCAGCAGCGTGGGTGGCACTAGCTCCAGGGCCACCAGTGACACAGAAATGAGACACTCATTTCCGTGGAGCTCCCTGGGCCTGCAGGATGTGTGATGAAATTAAAGGGAGCAGCCCAATGCTGGCCTCATATTCCTGATGAGCATCCTCTTTCCCAGGCATGAGCAGTACATATGCGGTGCGTAATTTACCGTATGGGCCAATTTCATTCTCTGCTACCACATCTCACTTGTGCACCTCTAGCTTTACATAGGAAGAGTAATGTTGCCAGTATTTGGCAAAGAGTCTGGCAGAGCTTCCCAGACAGCTATTACTGATGCATTCCACCATCAGCAAGAATTCCTGTTATTATCGTTGTCATCTCTGTTTGCTAATTTAATAAAAATATCCTCTCCAGAACCTGAAATGAGATTAGGTTCCTATTATACCCAGTGCTGTACATAATTATGATGGATGATAGTTTCCAGCTTGAACAAATTTATGAGTTAATTATACTGCAGAATGACCTGTAAAACCTTTTATTAAAAAAAAAAAAAGAAAAGCATTGACCATTTGCATGTTATTTAGGCTGGTGCTTGCTCTCCAGCAACAGTAATTAGCAAAGTAGCATACGGTTTAAATAAACAGAGAATTCTATTCCCGATATTGATAATGTTTCCTAAAAAAAAAGGAAAAATTTCACTAGCAACTTATTTTCAAATCTTTCTTTGCCTTTCAGTTTAATTTTCAAAGAGATGTTATACTTTCATCTGCAGTAGTGAAATGAGCTGACATTATTATTTCAAAGCCCAATGTTTAATTAAGTAGTACCTGAAAATACATAATTTCTCTAACTTCAGACAGACCGTTTTGAAATAATAAACATTTATGAAAGGCATAAAATGGAACAGCATCACTTTGTTCAGATATAAAAATACAAACCTACAGAAGAAAAAATAATAAAAATAAAAGAATCTATGGACTGTAAGTTCAGCAACTAGCTCTGATAGAATCCAATAGGTCTTCATTTGGAAAATGAGGTCATTGTTGAGCAATCAATATTCGTTATTTTACAGCTTGTCATCACCTCCATCCTCCTCTTCATTTTCAATTCATAATTAACTTAATCACTTTCTGGAACCATGCAAAATAAAAGAAGAAACTCACACAAAGGGTTCCTGACAGATTTTGGCTACGTAAACCAAACAGTCATCAAAGGTAAGGGGACACAGGGCAGAGTTATAAAGATGAGGAAAAGGTTGTTTAATGATGTTTCCAAAATGTGGTGTCAGAAAATCAGGAAAGTGATCTTGGCTACTCCCAGAATTTTAGCAGCATTTCCTCCTCGCTTGCCTGCTCTGCCATTGCTATTGTACACATCAGTATTCCAGGTTCTGCTTTTCCCTTTCTGCATCATTCCAGCCTGCAGTTTAGCCAAAAAGGAGATCTAGCAACAATCACAAGATGTTATGGCACAGTCCTTACATGGCAGCATAGATGGTGGTCACCCACCAAGGGACTAAAGCTCATCCACTTCCACAGAAGAAACCTAAAAAGACAGATTATCCAATGGGACTCAAAAAAGAGTGACTAATTGAATGCATTACCCATTACAGAGGCACATACCCTCTGTAATCTGTTGAGAACTGGTAGAAAATATCACAAAAACCAACTAGCACCTTGGTGGACATTCCCTTTCTCTATAGCCTTGGCTGCAGTGAGTTCAGAGTAAAAGGTGTCAATGTAAGATGCTGTTAAATTGCCTCTAGGACATGACTCAGATTGAGGCTTGCAGATTTCTACACAGCTAAATGTCAAAACCTCTGTGAGTGCCTTGATTAAGCCTGATGCCCCACAGATATGCATCTAGTGCCATTTTAGATGCCCAGATGTGTCCCACCGGGCTCTCAGCTACTGCTTCATTGGTGCAGGGTGCTAGCACTGTGTAGGCATCTCATGTTCCCAATGACACCTTAGGTGACATTTGGCAAATGATTCCTATCTTCTGAATAGCCAGTGATCACTACAGCCTGAACTTAAACAGCCATTCCAACTGTAGCTGTAATCAGGACTTAGACACTTACCAGAATTATAAACACTTACCTATAAATTTAAGAGTCTTAATCTCAAAACTCATCCCACAGTCTAGGCCTTCCAGTGTATACCACAGCTTTCCTATGTCTTTCTCTGATAATTTGGCACCAGAACTTTTGTAAGAATCCTCTTCTACCCTTCACTCTTTAGCCTGATCCTGTGGGTTTGGTGACAGGTTTTTACCTTCTGCTGCAGCATAAATAGAAAGAGGAACAGTAGAAGCAGCTTTGGCTTCTGTTCCAAGAAACAATGAATATTAATCTAGCAAACTGGGGGGACATCAGACACTGTGAGAATGAAGTAAGATTGGATTACACTCTAACTCCAAGCAGAAGTCTTCCTATATGTCGCAGTTTAAAACCACCAAAATTTTATGATCACTGTCTATTCTATTCTATACCCCCAAAATATCACATAAGCCCTCTTTTCTTGTCTCCTTCCTCCGGATATTTTCTTTCGTTTCAAATAGTTTGAATACCAATATTTTTTCTCTGACCATTGTCTTAACCTTATGGACAAAACCAAAAAGGATTTGAAATAAACAGATGTCGGAACAGATTACATCATCTCAAAGCTGTAGCTAATTTGTACTAGGAAAGGAAACTGTTCTTGCCATTCAAAAAAAAATAATGATAAGATAAAACAGAGGGGAAAGAGTTTTACCATTTATCTTGTTGCATATATTAAAACATGTAGCAGCTACAAAAATCACTGTATTGCACTGATGTCCTACAGAATATCTGCTGTGCCATTCCTTTGTCTAGTTCTTACACATGTAGGGCCTGATTCAATTGCCTGCTACATGTAGTGAAAAACTGACCACTTTTCAACAGGCTGTCAGGCATCTGCTGGTCTCTTGCTGTTTAGCTGCATGCTTCCTATAGCTGTTTTTCTTCTAGTGTTTGTATTTTTTCGCCTCTCTTCTCATCTGGTCGTGGAAAAAGAGACCAGTTCATGATTAAGAGAAGGCTCAAATAATGACAATCTACATCTTTCTACTTTGGAACAAGAAGAGCTTTTTAACACATATTAACTTACAAAGTTAAGAACGCTATCGCAAAATTTAAAAATGCCCATCATACTGTTCCTTCTCTTTACCCTTCCTTCTTCAGACAAAACTGCTGGGTACAGTCTCAAACTGAACTTCTGTTGAACGTGCTATGCAGCCCAGCAATCCACAGGAAAACCCCAAAAAATAGGATAAGTGTGCTATCTGATATGGTCCAATCTGCAGTGAAGTCATGCATGGCCAATGTCTTTTTTTATTGAAACTGCTGCACATAACCTCTAAGATCTAAATACCTCTAAGTAACCTCTGAATCTGAGTTCCTTAAAATAGAACAAGACAATTTCAGAGGATTATTGATTTTCTAAAAGGCCCATCATCTGTGCCCCTTTGCTGTGAATTCTTTTCCTCACAGCTACCAAAAGAGCCAATTTGGGATCTTTAAATAGAACATAATATTTTGAGAAGGCTATGGGCTTGCTAAAATGACCTACATGGAGCTAGAACACTCACATCTCAAATCTTCCGTCACATGTATTACAGCCCTATAGCCCATAGTGCTGGCTTCTTCCTCTCCCAAAGTACTGAGCAGTGACCACCTCTGAATAAGTTGGTTGAGTGTTTTATCATTAATGCAGAGTGGTGGGAATGTTTGTAGAGTAAATACTCTCTCAGTTCCATTTAAAATCCTGCTAGATGTAGCACACCCCACCTCCGAGACAGGAGGTCTCCATAGGGTGTGGTGTGCAATTTCTCTTCGTATTTCTTGCACAAATGGCAAGTTTTAACCTTGAGCTTTGTAACTGGTAAATTCTAGTCTAAAGCACTGGCAACAAATTCCTCCACCTGCTGCATCCTACATCCTAAGTTTTTATGTAACTTTTGCTTTTATGTTTTCCTGCTTTTAGTTACATTGGTCTGTGTTCCATCCGTTTAAGTATTCATGTAGGACACACCTATATGATCAGCTTTAGAAGCACCACCTCAGTAAGTGAACTGTGGCAACTTAAACCACGTTAAAGGTGAATATGGAGAGAAAAGAAATCACTGCCTTCCCCATCTGTAGCATCTTTGTCCAAATTAGTCAGCTGCAGAATTAGAGAAGGATTAAAAACAGAAAAATTTAGCTCAGAAAGTCAATAAAAAGAATAAATTCAGATATTTTGTCTCTTATCTTTGAGATTAACAGCTCATGTATTTACTTCACTCTAGGATTGTCTTAATACAAAAGAAATGTTCTTTCTTTCAGTTGATTGATTTTGTTGTCCTTTGACTCTTTTTTCATCTATGACAAATTTGCAGATATTAATCCCATAATAAAGTGAAAAATCCCAATAGTTCATCATATTCAAAAGATTCTATTTCATAATTTTTTTCTGTCCAAACTTTTTTCTGATTGTGACCCCAAAGTGCAGTTTTTAGTGGTTAGTGAGGAAGTAGAGGAGTTGCAAAATATTGTCAGAAAATGCCAAAATAAACATAGGAAAGAATTGAATAGTTGAATGTGACAGCCTTTGATTCAATAGTTCCCTGCAGAAGAATTAATTAACAACAGGTGTTAAAAGTAATCCCAAAACTGCACAGGAGTTCTGCAGGTACAACTAATACAGCCCTTCTCCCGAGTTCCCAATTCCCTTTGCTGTTGTTTGCTGTGAGCAAAACACAAGTCAGCTGGCAATAATCTAACCAAAACAAGAAAGGTGTGTTAATAGGACTTGTGAATTCACATTTCAGAAGAAAAATTAGAAACTTAGGATATTTTAAGCTGATAGAAAAGGAAGGGAGAGGGGAAGGTAAGGTGGTGTGCTTCACAGCACGGGCAGAATAAAATAAAGACAAGCCACCAAGTAGTCCAGCCTGTGGAAAGCACCAAAAACCAACCACCTGGATGTGGCCCATGCAAAGCTCCCTTTGTACACTGAGCAGTTTTTCAGTGGTAGAAAAAGGGCAGAGGTGGCTGAACTGGCCTGGGCAAGGGGCAGGAGAGAGCAAGGCAGGTTGAAGCAGACCTCCCCATCACCCACATTCTGCTGGTTCCAGGCACCTGCAAAGCCCTGACCTGCAGCCAGACTGCTGGTCCCAGGCTGTGCAGATATCACTCACTACCTGCAATTTCCACCAAAGGAAGAAGAAATGGCCAGTATAATTGCCCGCAATTGCTTCCTTATTTGTCCAGTGGTGACTCTGCAAGATTAGAGGTGATGTTCTGGTCCAGGGCTGCTCCACAGACTCTAAATACATTTTCAAACTCTGTAGAAACATATCTTCTTCCTCCCTGAGTGGACCATGTTGCACTGCTAGTCGCGTTGCTTGAATGTGATATTGATTTCTGCTAGATTGTCACAACGAGAAATAAAAATCACTGTCACTATTATTATGGACTGATAAAAAAATGATCAGCCCATAATATTAGAAAAGCCAGATGCACCAGAATGTCGTGCATCACCAAACAGGGTCATCTTCCTTCTGAACTCACACACTAGAGGATCTGCATGGCAGCACCCAGCCATCACTTTGGCATCCTTTCTGTGGGAAAGGGGCACAGTGCAGTAACCACTGGGAAGACAGAGCTGAAGCTTTGTCCATGCAACTCTTGACAAGTATGAGAGGGTTTTTATTTATATTTCATTTACTCCCTTTTTGAAAGTCTAACCTTTAATTCCTCTGAGGGAATGTACCCACCTTCCTAATAATAACTTTTTTTGCATAAGCAGTGCAGTGCAGCACATGGAGAGGCAGGCAGTTTTTGAGAAAGCAGACCATCATACCAGAAATCAATCCACATTTAAATATTTTTCAGCTACAGAATGAAAAACTGTAGCTGAAAATATTATCTTTCTGTATCTAAGTCCACTCATAGGTTATATAAAAGCAGACTGAGGTTGGTTTACCATGTCTGCAGTCCTGTGAACAGGTAAAGGTGACGGAGTGTTTTCAACTGGAAAAAGTTTAGGCTCCATTCTCATCCCCTCGTTTGTTTGGAAGGATTGGTGTGACTAGGGTGCTGATTTTCAGGCAATGATATCTAAGTAACTACCTCATGTGACTTAAGCATGAGTGTTTCCACCGGATTTCCACTGACTCATGGATACAATGGTTCTTCAGTGTCTTGGCCATGTAACTTGTGACCCTGTACACACAGCAGAGAATCTGGATAATATATCCTGTATATGTTTCATTGTGCTGGGTCATTTCCTAGAATCTGGCATGACATTTCTTAGGTTAGTGTATTATCTTTCTGTATCTAAGTCCACTCATAGGTTACCTTTTACTGTATGTGACAGTAAATGCAAATACTGAAAAGATAAAAGAACCCATATTAATATTTGCAAAGTTTTCTGAAAGTAATTCCAGGAGTTGCTAATTAATATATAATTAATACAACAGGAAGGCAGTAGAGTACACAGAAAATAACAGTCTGAGTATTGCAACTGCTATGACTGTTTTCAAAGTTTTTATTTAATCAAATGATAAAGCATAAATTATAGACCTGCAGGCAGAACTGAAATAATCCATCCAGAAGGTGGCATTGCAGAAGTCCTTAGGTGCTGAGAAGTTAGTAAAAATATCAGTTATTGGAGAAAAGCAGTCAAGAGCAACAACAAAACCAACGAATGAACCAACAACAACAGCAAAACAGCCAAAGCAAATCTAAACAAACCAGTTAGTGTTCAGCCCTGAGAAAACCAAGCTAAAGGTGAACAAGAATAAAATTGACAGGCTATCTAAGAAAATTTTTTCATAGAAATGGCAGTTTTGGTGATCTAATGCAATGGGTGAAAGATGGTATAATTACAGTCCAGAGAGAGAAATCCAACAGGAAGGTGAGGTGCTACACACAACTGCCTCACCAGATGTGCAGGGTTTGCAGGAGGGAGCCCCAAGGCACCAGCCTGATTTCATGGAGCTGGCTGTGCTGTGGGCCATAGCATGGCACTGAGGAAATGTCACTTTTGACAATGGAGCAGACCAGAAACTTGGTGGGAGGGTGGATTTCTGGAGACGATGGATGGAAGCACTCACAGACATATTTCCCACCATTTTGGACAGGATGGTTCCCCACCTGCACGTGCACATAGCACAGGGGCTAAACCCATGCTTTGCATTTCTGGGCCCTGAAATTTTAACAAAGTTAGACCAATACTACACCAGGTGTGAGATCCAGAGGCTGGATGAAGTAATGATTTGGCAACTTGAGGTATTCAACAAAGTATTGCAACACAGTCAGTCCTTGGGAAGAAAACCAGACAAAACCAGACAAAACAATTATACATTGAAGAAAAAGATCTGTTGTGAAAAGCTTTCTTGGGAAAAAAGATGTCGTTTAGTACACAATCCTTTCTTTGAGTGAAATCTTGCCTCTCCTGATTTATTTAAAACATATCTTTCTGTCTTCAGAAGAGCCTTTAAACCATCATGATTACAGTGTTACGTCAGGTCTAGAGACAAATATGACAGTCACATGTGCTGTGACAGTTCTGTCAATCAACATCTGATCTGAAGGAAGAGGGGACAAAATCTGGTTCTTGGCTCTGCTGGTGTTGGGTACCTGCAGCGTCAGCACACTTCAGTCATGCACAGGCTCTGAAACTAAGGTGTCTGAGGGTAGGATCCCAAGTGCAGGATGGGGGACAGTTATGGGGGCTGGTGGCTGAGGCCAGCTGCCTCCCTCCCAACTGGTGTCACCTGCAACCCGCTGCAGTGACAGCCTCTGCTTGCTGGCATGGAGCAAGAGAAAGCTGTGTTAAATCAGAGTAAAAACCCTATTTGCCCGTTTTTATCTCCCCTCGTGCTTCAAAAAGCTCCCTTTCTCTTCATCTTGGTCTAGTCTGCACCCCAAAGAACTAACAGATTGCTTTATTGTGTGTGTTTAACTATCCTTTCTGTTATCAAATAAAACCCAAAGCAGTCCTCTTTTTTCTCCATTCTTCATTTTGGTAGAAATGAGTAATTAAAAATAAAAGAGAAAACATTCCTCCTTTCTTACAGGGAAAGCTGGAATGTTCTTGGTTTACATACAGCTAAAAAGATTCATGGCTGTCTTTTGAGAAACTGCATATCCTTTTTTATGTCAGTGTTCCCTGTAATGCTTCATCAATGCTCTGTTGCTGCTGCAGCCATGAAGGGTGACACGCAACTGATCCAGAAGGAAGATAATTTGATTAGGTTATGTAAACAGAAGGATAAGTAAATTACTGTAATGTAATACTGTTATAGCTGTATATGCGTTTTTGTCAGGAATTTCTTGGAACAGTTACTTTTGTTTGCTTAATTTTCACTGAAGCTGATTAAAATGTTGTAGGGTTTTTTTGTCAAAAAACATTGTAACTGAAAAATGGATGCTATTAAGCACTGATTTACCTGAACTTATCTGACTTCTTTGGTATATTTTAGTTTTGAGTAGAAAAATTAATGCCTATAAACCAAAATTTTTAATTTAAATCTTGAATAATTGATTTTGAAGCTTTATGCTAAATATTTGTTAAGTGCTCTGCAGTATTAAGGTGTAAAATAAAAATCAACACAGAGCTTGCAAAAGCAAACCAATCTATTTCTCAAAGTTTTCACATGGTGTTTTCGCAAACCAAGGATATAACTTTATTGGTTTTTTTACCCCTGTCTTATTAGAAGGTGTTGCTGATCCTTTTTGTTAAAGTTGCTTTTGCCTGTGGATTCCACAAGAGGGTAGGAAATCCTTCCTCAATGTTTAGGTTGTGACAAAAAAGATTAAAAGAAAAAAATAGAATTGAACTATTCTGACCACAAGCAGGCACTGCAGATATACCTGTGAGTTCCTGAGCTGCGAGTCATTTGAGAATGAAAATATAGCACTTTCTTGAATAAAAATCATTGGCTGTGAAGATAACTCTGAATGTTGCTGTTTGAGGCATTGCAAGAGGGAGGCTGAGTGCGGATTTCCTGGTTGGGATGCTCTTAACCACATCTAGCTGTTCTGCATGTTCAAACTGGGATGTACCAGAAAGGAAAAGGATCATGGAAGTGCTCTCAGACTGTAGCCCTCGCCCGGGATGTGGAAGCTTGAACTTCCTCCTGAAGCCAGAATTGCCCTTCCTCTGAGGGCAACATCAGCTCTTTCTGGAATCAAGACATCCTACCCTTCTGGCTGATTCCCTGAGGAATAAGAACAACATCTAGATTTGATATAGATCAGAATTCATGCTAAAACAGTCCACTGTGTAGTGTGGAAAAATAGATTACTGTATGAGTATGTGTTTCAGGAAAAAAACCCCACCCCCCCCCAACAAAAAACCCCAACACAAAACACAGAAACCAACACAAACATTAAGGTTCTCCTGTGTACCAGCAGGTGTGGTCCACAGGAAAAAAATCCCTTTTATTCTGGTGTGATACGTTTTGTGCCAAGCAGTGGAGCATTTTTTAGCGGCAAGTTTAGCACCAGCGTCAAGCTTAACAGCAGGGAGTACAGCATGGCATGCCACAAAGTCACTCAGGAGCCAAATTCCACCATCTGACAGATCTGCAAGAGCCCTTGGTCAGAAGAACTACTAAAGACCTACGGAGAGGTTGCAAGTTGTTTAGCAAAACTAGCTAAGTAGATACTCATTTAACATCCAAGGGCACACATTGAACACACAGAAGGACATGACACACTGAAACCTCACAGAGAGGTCAATATTGTTCCCTGAAGATGTGCTGTCTGAGACAAAAGTTGTCATTGTAGGAGATGTAATCTATTGGGTTGACTCTAAATGATTTATACTGTATGCTAATGAAGTAATATAATCATTACTTAAATGTCTCCAATTACACTGTGTGTCACCAGCTGGACATTTAATACTTAGAAGAGCTTTCAGAAATGCCTAAATGTGTATTTAGAGACTTAGACATCTAACATTAATGTAGCACATTCTTGTGCAACTAACAGAATGGATTTAAACTCTGAAAAATAGTTTTACAGTGGAAAATACTGCTGGCAGCAAACATGAAGACACTTAAAAAGGACCTGTAGTTGTCTCTGAGACTAGTGTTACATATAATTTTTTGTGATCCATCATTTGACTCATGGTCTCACTGCTGGGAGGATAGCAGGGACCGTATATAATTTGTTAACTTTCAATAAAAACCCATCATGGAGCAGTTTTAACACAAAGACAAATCTAATGGCATGTAAATTTCTCTGAAGAAGCCTGGTTGAGCTGGCACAGCTGGCTGCAACACCATCTCTGCTGCAGAGAGCTCACCTCTCCCTGCCATAGCTGACACACTGCAGGCTCTATGTATCACCCCCAAACACTGTGTATTTCACATGGCTTAGCTCCAAAAGGGGAACCAGAAAGTTCCTGGTGACATCTCAGATGGTACCCTGGCCACTATGGTTTTGTGTGAAGGTGTTTTATGCAAAGGTTGCCCTCTGCTTCCCCAGAGACCTGGCCTCCAGCAATGCACTTCAAGAGCAAAAACAGATTAAGATGAGTTTAGACAAACCTGAGGCAGCAGCACAGACTCTGAAAGTCAGGGCTAGGCTGCGTTGGAGGCCCAGCTCTCCAGGGCTGGGTCACTGGCTGCAAACAACCTGCTGCTCAGTTTTCTTGTTCTTCCCGACACCGCTCCAGCTGCCCTCGTGTTTAATCCGTGGGTCTCCCTGGGCATGCATGGAGCAATGGTATGGGACAACATATTATCCACCTTCCAGGTGCCTAAAGACTTTATTACATCCAGCCCTGCTGTGTTCCCTGGTCTGGCTGTTCAGCTAGTGACAATTGTGCACAAAGAAAGTACTTGTGTCAGCTTAAAGACCTCGGGGGTTTAGGTTTCTATTGGGAAAGGTGAGAGCCTTACATAACACTTCAGACAAGTCTGTGATCTTCCAGATCTTTCCTGTCTTAAGTGTTTCAGGCTTGGCATGAAACTGGAATTCTCCAGATCCAAAATAGCACGCGTTCATGTTGTCACAGATCCATTAAAAAGTTTTCAGCAAACAAAACAAGCAGCCATCACTGGCATGGCATGCTAGTGCAGATGTGATAAGCCAACAAGCGGATAAACGTGGATGGCTTTTTGGTACTCACTCTTTAAAAAGGGTGGAGTATACACTGCATGCGTAGTGCAAAAGGTAAGTCAGAGGTACAATTCACAATAAAAACATTGCCGTGGCTGCATTCAATAAAGAAAACTCAGTTAAGCTTATTTTAAACATGTAACTGATGTGAATGTTGACAGTGCCTCTTTGTGACTTCAGAAGGAGCTCAGCATGGCAAGGAGCTAAATTAGAGGTTACAGTTCAGTGTGAAGGTCTGGTGAGACGTCAGAAAGCATATTTTATTACATCTGGAGCCTGACATCTAAACAAAGACCAGACAAGCACAGAGCTGAGTGAGAGCCATGCTCTGGTTCCGGAGTACTCCTTCCCAAGCATGAAGCACGTGGAGGATAAAGGGTGAAAACCTAATTCTGTTGTATTCAGGGGAAAAGATCGACTTCAAGCCAAAATTATGCTCCCATTCTATTTGCTTGGGAATAGCAGGAGACTATACATCTGCTAATGCCCTCTTCATAAAAGGATGACAAATTCTCCCTATGTGACCCTGGGATATGTTCAGCTTAAGAGTGAACCCTGAGAAAGATTAGCTTCATAACTACAAGATTAGGTGAAATATTGAGTTTATGTAAATATTTCTGAAATTAAAAAGAAAAAGAAACTAATGCATTAAGAGATTCTAGAAAGACCTATACTTCTGAAACTCTATCAAGGCATTAAGAGTGAAAACAAGTGATAAATAAATATCATATGAGTCTAATTTATTAAAGAAATATTAGATGAGATAATTCTACAGGATTGACTCATAAAATCCATATTGCACTCATACTGAAACGTGAATATTCAGTAATTCACTGTTTCTTCTTCATTTCCAGAGCTATTCACACTAGCAGAATCTATTACTGTGACTGATCTTCAGATAAAATTTGTATTGTACGAAAATGTGGATTAAATATTTTGCCTTTTAAGATATATTTAAATGTTTTCCGAAACCATGGATAGAAAAATCCATATATTAATGGATTGCAGAAAGAATTTAGATACCCAAGCCAGTTTAGAGAATCAAACAGAGGTAAAGGAGTAGAAAAATTTAAAAATGGATCAATTAAGATTACAAAAAAAACAAGGAAACCAACATATTAAGAAACCCAGCACAACAATACTCAAAGTCTTAACAGCTTTCCTGTCTTTATTCTTAGAAAGCTCATGTTCTTACTATTTTTTGAGAGCCTGTGTGCCAGGCTCAACTCTGATGTGTGCCTTTGGGAGACAGTAAAAATTTTAACATAAATCCCTATCATAATGCAAGCAGGAGCAAATAAACCAACTGTAAACAAAAACGCTCCCCACAGTTTGTTGAACACAATCAGGCACAAGCCCGAGCATTTAATCAGCGTTTCATAGCCCTCGATTCCAGAAGCATAAGCTTCTGAGAAAACCACACCAAAAGCAAAAGCAGCTGGCACTGACCAGCACACGGCTACAATTTGTTTTATGGCTGTGGCAGTCATGGTGCTGGAGTAATGCAGAGGGTGGCAGATTGCATAAAACCGATCCATGGCAATGGAACAAAGATGCAAAATGGAAGCTAAGCTGAGCATCAGGTCACAACTGTAATGAACCTTGCAGAATATAATCCCAAAAACCCAGCAGTTCTCTACAGACCTCACCATGCTGTAGGGCATAATGGCAAAGCCCAGCAGGAAATCTGTGACAGCCATGGATAAGATGAGGAAATTGGTTGGAGAATGAAGCTGCTTGAAATATGAGATGGAAATGATTATGGCCAGATTCCCAAAGATGGTGAAAAAGAAGACTGCCGTTAAGAATAGATACATTACCCCTCGCACTCCCGCTGACCTAAAGTTCTCAGGACAGGATCTGTTTCCAAACTCAGAGCAATCAGTCAAATCCTTTGAGATATTTGGAGAAATCATAATCAATCTTTTATTAGACTTTTCTTTTGGAAGTGCAGTTCCATCAGCAGATTAAATTTTCACAAGTTTCCAAAATATTCCAAATCCTAACATGAGAATACAAGATAAAGTAAGTCAAGAGCGTGAACTTTATTACTAAATGAAATGCACTAATTCTGAGGAAAATTTTCTCTTAGCTTAAATAGGGACCAACTACAACCAATTATTCTTCTGAAATGGTACCTGAAATTTAATAACTGGAAGCTATTATAAAATTAATTGCAAATAATACTTAAAACAAAGCAGTTGAAAGTTGAAAGAGTTAAGCTGAAAACTTAATTACCTCTTAAATTAACTAAGTTATATGATAATATACATTTTAATTTTATCTGGAGCATTTTGTAAAATATGGTTCTTGTATTTTGTATACATCATAATATAGTAAATTTAAAGTGATAGAAGAAAAACATGCATAGAAATAGAAACCCCTCAAGTCACTTCAATCTGTAAATACTACACAGGATTTATGTGTCTCTTAGAATATTGACTTTTTTCCATAGGAGAAATGTTATGCAAGGTGGTATATCTCAGCTTTCTTGAGATTTCAGTTAATCAGCTACTCACCCAGGCGCTCATCTTAAGGGTCAAAAATCAGTTGCCAAACACCCACTTACCAAATTATTTATGCTGATAAACTCACCTGCTGTGCATCACAAAGTACCAGCAAAGAACGCATATGATGGAAATCAGTTGTAAAATTGGTATGATAAGCAATATTCTTTTCTGTCCCTACATATACACTTGTTTTCTATCATTATAATTCCATTGACTAAAAGGGTGTGGAGACAGGTTGAGGTTTATCTCCTATAATAGTCTGTGGTCCAGCTGCAGTAATTATAAATGAATACACTAGTGAATAGTTTCAAGGGGAAAAAAATTCCTTTCATTTTTCTGGGGAGAACTGGACCCATTTCTTCCACCTCTTTTCCTGATAATTTGTTTTGGACAAAGAAACAGAAACAGAAGCAGAAAAAAATACTCTTACCCACAGCAGTTTAACTACTTAAAAGGAACGTGGGAAGCAGCTCAGACCACTGATCTTTTTTTCCAATAAATATCACCCTGGAAGGAAGAAAATACAGAAATTGTGCATCAAAAGATTAAAAAGAGATATGGGCAGCCAGTTTTGTAGGCTAATCCTCCCTGCATCTCTTAATAATACCATAAATAAATTCTTTAAGTAGACATTTTTCTGGTTTGCTATTTTTCAGCAAAACTGCAATGTAGGTAACAACCAGATCCCCTCCGTAACCTGGCTCAGATTAATGAAAGATGGGGATTTACTTTTCTTTTATGACATTGCATTTAATTCCCAGTAGATTTTGAGCTAAACTTATGTACGCAATTTAGGGGTTTACACCAACAGGAGATAAAGAAAGCCAAGTGTCTGTATTCCCAACACCATTATTTTTGTTTGCTGTATTAATTCCTTTACCCTCATGTATAGGGGAGCAATTTTGGTGACTTAAGGCAGACAGAAGCCATGTTGTGCCTCATTATTTCCATGTTGGGCTTAAATACCGATTGAGGAGAACTATTTGATTATTTTTTACTAACTGCTTTTATTCCTCTGGGCTACCTTCAGTAAAACAACAATAGCAAAAGACAAGCTCACGTTTTCTCAAAGATTTGTTTTCTCCTGTTGGTAACTGAGGAAGTCCAAAGGGTATGGGATGCACTCTATTTTCAGTGATCCCTCTCTAACTGACAGATAGCTTCTAGTCTGTATGCTATGAGCACCCACTGTTTAAGGAAATTGACTTTTCCTATACCTGTGGGAAATCAGACGTCGAGACATCTAGGAGCAGGCTGTGGAGTTCCCATTGTCTAAGTTACTTGTGGATCCAGTCTCTTAAGAAATTAATTTGTTTTACAAAGACTGTTGCATAATCATTTCATAGAAACATTTTCAATTACCCATGGAACTAGTTGGATTTAAAGTGGAAGCATGAAGGTGAAAAGATCTTATTTAAAAACCTACAAAGTAGAAAATTAAATGTACCTGGTTCTGCAAGACCACGTAACATTATGCAAGACTCAGTAAATATTATGGGAATTGAATTTCATAGAATCACAGAATCACAGAATTGTTGAGGTTGAAAGGGTACGTTCTGCCCCATCATTCAGATGATTAATGAAGATGTTGAATGCTAGGATTGGACCTAGCATTAACCCTTAGGGTACATCATCAGTTGCTGGCCTTCAATCAAACTTCATACCAATGGTCAGCACCCTCTGGGCCTGGCCAGTTTTCAATCCACTTCACTGTCTTCTCATCCAGCCCATACTTTATTACCTCCTTTGCAAAAATCTTACGAGAGAAAGTGTTGAAAGCCCCCCTGAAGACTAGGTAGATAATAACAACTGCTCTTCCTTTGTCTACCAGGCTGGTCCTTTCATCATAGAAGTTAATAAACTTTAGTCTATGTCTAATGGAAAGAGATTAGTCAAAAAGTACTTACAGGTAGACACAGTCTTTTTCTGAATTAAGTCTTTAAGTACAGTGTGTGGAAGTAGTATCATAGATAATGAAGATGACCAGAAAATCTGCAGAAGCAGAACAATTTTGTAGAACAGTGTGTCTTATGTTTGACTGCAATCCAGTATTTTCTCCCTTGCTGAATGGATATTAATGTATTGTAGAGGACAGAGAGTACACAGTGTGCACTGCCTAGATGAGTTAATGATTTAAGAAAAGCCATACACTTTGCAATATTTACACATTTTTACAGCTCAATTTTTCTGTTTGAACACTGCACTAACGTATTTTTTTATCTAGGAGTTTAAAATACTCCATTTTGGAGTGATGCTTTCCTTTGTGAGGTTTCCAGAAGGGTCCTGCTTGGACAGTTGGTGCTCTTCCTCTTTTCCCATTCTCCTGCCTCTGGTATCTGAGAGACCATGAGATTTGGACACAGGTGGCACCACCATGCATGAGGTGCTACACCAAAACATGAGGCACTAAGGCAGGATACAGGCAGCAGTTCAGGACTCTGAAACTTGCTGTCAGTTTTGTACAAAGCGTGGGAAGAAAGCTGACATTGCAAATGGTCCTCACTGGTGACAAAAGGAATAAACATAAGTTTACTGGTGAAACAGAGCCTTTCATCATGCTGGAGTAATTGCTTTGCACAAGTTTTTGGGGAAGTTAAAACACCTGAAATCACCCACAGGGGAATAATTTGTTTTGCAAAAGGTAGCCATCTGGGAAGTGTTTAACAAGGTCACTAATTAAATGTGTTGATAAGGAATTTGACAATACCCTTTGCACTTCATTTGCATTATGATACTTTGAGCTTGCAGTAAGGTATATTCTGCTCCACCAGATCTAACTCATAATCTGATTGGACAACAGCATGAGGGATTTTCCTTATGCTTTCCTAATTTATCCATGTCTTGGGTTCAAATAGAATCCCGGTGGCCTCATTAACGCATCTCATTTGCGCATCACCCTCACACTGAGAAATAGTTTTGTGCTGTCTATGATTAGAGCTAATGAGAGAAAGTAACCTGGGACTTCATTATGGTCACTGTGCTAGAGAAGGCTCTCTGTAAATAGAAGGCAAGGAGGGTCTTTGGGAAAGGGCCACCTTTAGGTAATAGGACACCAGAGGAAAAAGTTATTTCTGAAACTTTCCGCATTGGGCCAAGCACAAAGCTGGCTTGTATTTTAGTTTATTAAGAACAAGTAGGATGGCCTTCTGGATGTAGGTGAAGGTCACCAGCAACCTGTGTGTGGAAACTCCTTGTCAACTCTGCAGAGAATAAATATTGGTGACACCTTGGCTAGACTGTTTTGCCCAAAGGGTTGTTGACCTGTACGCTAAATTTTTTTTACTATTTCTATTTACACTAAATAGATTATGGTGATCTTGTGCAGTCACAATATTTGGATGCCCTCTCTACTGGTTTTGGCTTGGATAGGGTTAGTTTTGTTTATAGTAGTTTGTGTGATGTTATGTTTTGGATTTGTGATGAAAACAATGTTGATAACGCACACAACCCCCATTTAAGCTAAGACTGAGCAGTGCTTACGCAGTATTGAGGCCTTGTCTTTGAGTAGCCTGGGGGTGCACAAGAGTTTGAGGGGACACATCTGACCCCAGCTGACCAGAGAGATACTCCACACCATACAATGTTGTGCTCAGCAATAAAAACCTTGGGGGAAGAAGGAGGAACTGGGGTGTTGGGAGTTACTGTGTTTGTTTTCCCAAGAAACTATTACACATGGTGGAGCCCTGCTTTCCTTGAAATTGACCGAAGATCTGCTTTGCAGATGGGAAGTAGTGATGAATTCTTTAATTTGCTTTCCTTGCATGCATGGCTTTTGCTTTATCTATTAGAATGTCATTATTCAAAATTTTTCTCACTTCAGGAGTGTGGCTCTGGTTTCTATGGGTTTATAAGAATTAGCTTTGCAGTAGGGTCTAGGCACTGTCTGCAGGGACATGCTCTATTTGAACCACAGTCTGTCCTGCAAGCAAGTTGGGATCCTACTCATGTACAAACTCCTCCTGCAACCAGAAAACAACGCCTGAGAGATGTCAGAACAAGTTATGAAAAGAAAATTACCGACTGTAAACTCTGGTAGAGCTGGAATTGTCTGGAAACACAGTAATGTTTCCATATTTTCAGGGAGATAGACAGGGATATAAGGAATGAGGGAAAAGACACAACTTCATTGACTTCCCAAAGGGACTTCGTTAATATGTGCTTACCTTACAAAATATACTTTAAAATGCCCTAGATGGGCACCATTTGTCATAGAGGATCTATCTTTCCTTCAGTCTAAAATATGAACAGACGAAAGGAGGCATCACCTGGCAGCCTTCTGAAATTGTTACTTCAAGTGAGATCAGAGTGTCTAAGTGATCACGCATTTTATTTCAGAAAGTAACACTGAGCATGAGAATATTAACTAAATCAGGGCCAGACTCACTGGAGATGAAGGAAGAAAAGAATTACCCATTATGTATCAGAAAGAGATCTTTTAAAATTTTATCTTGCTTTATTTTTGTGAGATTAAGTATTAATGTAGTCATATTGTCATTAGCAAGGATCCACAGCAGAACTGCTGATGTGGTGTATGTTTCATTGTTCCTTTTCATGTCATTTTTAGGAGTGCAAACTTTACAAGATGGCAACGAAACAGTAAAAGAGACAATTTCAGGTCCTGATACTTTGCCCTGCTGAAATGTATCATCATTCAACTTTTAAGCTTTTTGGCATAGAGTGCTTCAGTGCTCTACAAAGTACAGAAAACAAAGATGAGATACACATAACATGCACTTTTACATGCACTTTTACAAGCAACACCAATGGAGGACATAACTGTTGAGTATAGCTCTCACTTCAGTACAGGGTCATCAATTTCTTTTCATGGTCTCTTCTGAGATAGTAATCATTTCCTGCCCACTCCCAGTACTGTTCCTTCATAATACAGCTGAGTTCAACCACAGGATTTCTTCACAATTCTCTATATGCTTTCCTCGAAAGCTGTCACAGCATTGCCATGAGGCAAAATAACAGTATGTCCAAGTGGAAAAAAAGTTCTCTAAGACGCAAAGTAGCAAATAATGTTTTACATCTAAACATTCGTTAGATAGACATAATTTTCTGACATTTTCAGGTGCAATGCAGCTTTTTTGCAATTGCTTTTCACTTCATATTTTTCTTGTCTTTGATCTCGTTAAACATGCTTTTGATCTCATCAAGCAGCAAAGCCTTTAAGTGACAAACTCACAAGTGAGAAGTACTAGTTGAAATGGGAACAGAAGGAGCAGCACAACTTTTCTCTGCCTCACCTTCCCTCCATGGAGTGTGCTCACATGGCTGGTTATTGGCCTGTTTTGAGCTCTGCACACATATGGACAGGGAATGACACAACTTAGAGGGCTTTGGGTTATTAGTCAAAGATGCCAAGAAATTCAAAGGAAAAGGTTTTTCTGCTCTTTCTAGAGGAGAACACAAATGAGCACAAATGTTGTAACATAAACACACCTTGTTCAAGAAATTAATCTGTTGTGTCAGAATAGTTTTTAATTATGAAGATCAGGGATATAGACTGCTGTAAGTTTTTTAAATTAAAATCTTGCTCTTCTGTGCATTGCAAATAAATAGATATAATCAAAATACCACATACAAAACCCAATCTGGAATGAAAGAATACGTAAAGCACAATGGTTGCTCATCTGCTTGAACTACATTTGGTAAATAGGCAAGGAAATAGGTGTTTCCCTCCTTCACAGCTCTCACATCTGGGAGTTCAGCCTCCAGACGAAAGTTCAAAGCCACAAATCCAACCATTTAAAGCATGTTAGTCTGAAAACAAATGAGTCCTGGAAGAGTCCTGTTGAAAAACTTTTCCAAACAGAATAATCTTCAATGCCCTGCGAAACCACATGTAGAAAAATGCATAAACAATTGGGTTAAGTGTAGAATTTAAATAGCCAAACCAAACCAAAGCATCAATGAGAACAGGAGGTATCACATAATTCATAAATGGATTGGTAGCTGTAAAGAAGAAGAATGGAGTCCAGCAGATGAGAAACACTCCCATTATTATGCCTAATGTCTTAGCAGCTTTCTTTTCTCTGCAGAACGAAATGTGATTCTTCATTTCAAATTGCATCTTTTTTTTGGTAATTGCATCGATGGATCTTGCCTGCTTCTTGGCTACAGAGTATATTTTCCTATAGATGTACAGCATAACAAATCCAGGGATGTAAAAAGACACTACGGAGGCCACAATACCTGAAGTTTCACTAAAAATGAGAAAGCATCCTCCTGCACAATGGACATGATTATAAATCTTTTCTGCCCCTCTCAAGTTCAGGTCTAGAAAGATCATCCCAAAAGCAAAAGCAGCAGGGATCATCCAGCTTATGAACACCATGACCACGATGACAAAATTATTTATCTTCGATTTGTATCTTAAAGGGTCACACACAGCATAGTAACGGTCAATGGATATGAAGGAAAGATGGAAGATAGAAGCTGTGCTCAGCATAATGTCCGTGCTCGTGTGGATCTTGCAGAAGAACTCCCCAAAATACCAGCAGTGCTCAACAGAGCGCACCATACTGCAAGGCATGATGAAGAATCCCAGCAGGAAGTCTACAGTAGCCATTGAAAGTATCAGGAAATTCGTAGGCGTGTGGAGCTGCTTGAAATGTGATATTGAGATGATAACTGTCAAATTTCCGACCACTGTGGCCAGAATAATGCAAACCATGAAGACGTACATGGAAATACGGACACTGTTTGACCAGCTGCTCCTTATGCACGAGCCATTTACGGATTCACAGCACAGTTGCATCCTTACTGGGGTCTCAGTATGCAGCACAGGTACTGTTTTTCCTAATTCTGAGGTACGTTTACGACTGGTTTTCCATTTTCTAGATGGGAAGAGCTGCAGAGAGGAAAATAAAAAGGCACTGTAAACACCTTCATTTAGCTGGATGTGTAGGAAATTCACATTTCATTATTTATGTAGGATGAAAAAATTTTGTAATTACATTTAGCAGAATGACACTTTTATCATCTGACTTCCCTAGAAATGGGAATCTCCTTTGATGAAATAAACTGCATAATGGGGTGTCCTCACACCAGAACAGCAGTGACTCTTAGAGGCCAGCACTGGGCAATGCCTTGTCCAGTGGGCAGATGAGAAGCCCTTTTCAATATTTCCTGTTTCTGCTTTCAGTCCTGGTCTTCTTCATCAATATTGGCTGGAATCCTGTATCTCTCACTTCGCTCTTGAAAATCAGTAATTTTAAATTCTGAAGCTCCCTCAACTTATTTTTTGATATGTAAGTCTAAAACCTACAAGTCTAAAATGGAGGGCTAAAGCTGAGGAGTCCATGCTCAACCTCTCCTCCAGCCCTGTCCTGATAGTGATGACTGAAGAGATCCAGTTTTACTGGAAAACCCTTGCAGGCTCTAGCTGTAAATAGAGATGTAAGGAAAAAATCTAAGAGGAGAAAAAAAATTTCTGCCCTTTTGCTGACAAAATAAAATGGAAGAATCTGACTAATCTGAAACATTATCTGCTGTATAAGCAAATGTTTTTTTCTGTCGAGCTCTAGCTCTTTTCAGTGCTCATAGTTTAGCACTGCTATGAGTATTGATTATATTAATCTGTTTTTAGCTAAGGCACAAACATGGAGAGAAACATTTTCAGAACATAGGTTTAGTTTGCATCTAAGGACACAAATATCACTGTCCTCTTGTGTAGGAAGTAGCAAGTCCCTTTTGCAAGTTGCTCTTTTTATGAAAACTTTTAAGGAAAGCAAGCAATGGTAAGCAATATTTATTTTTGAAAAATCTGTATCTCTTTGAAATAACAGAAAGATGGTGTTGTTGTGAAAAATAAATATCATTTGCATATGCTATTCAGTAGCACTATCATTATGGTATAAAATGGTTGTCAGCAAAATATTGACATGGCAATTCATCCAGTACAATCCATCCATGATTTAAGCCATTTGCTTTGGGATTTATTTGCTTCTTGTTATTCTGGATAGAACACAATAAAAAGAAATAATTTCTTTCCCATATTAAACCAAATGTTATTACAAACACACCATGGCACTGGAAGCTAAACAAACATAGATGATAAACTGCAACTTGCAAAACTCTGACAGCTACAACCAACACCCTGTGTTATACAGAGGGGTTTTGCGAGTAGGGCCAGGCAGTGGCACCCGAGTGCCAGGGACAAGGTGCACCCAAAGGCACTCTCAGAAGTAAGGGATGCATTGAGTCTATTTATGTACTGTTTGAGGTGCTTTTTTGCTTCCCTTTTTTTTTTTTTTGTCTGCCTGCTAATATTTAACACCATCTCTGCTCTTTTTCACCTCATTTTGATTATCACTTCATATATCTTTTACTTCCACTTTTGTCAGTCTCTTCATATTTATTTTCCTGCCTGTCACTCCTTCTTTCAGCACATTTACACCTAAGGCAGAGAAGGCACAGCCAGATGAATATTTATTAACTCAAATTTTCAATTTTCACAGTAGAAAGAATTAAACACGAATTCTACTGTGTATACTGGGCATCATTACAAAGGTTTTAAGCCCATTCAGGTTGTAAATATGTCACATAGATTTTGAACTTCATTTGTTCCGTATAAAAGTATAAATAAATTAAACAATTGTGGTAAAACAGTCCATGAAGCCAATCAAAAAGAATTAACATGCTATCTCTAGTTTTCCTTAAGATTTAAAAGATTAATAACTTCTCTGTTGTTTTCTGATAGATAAACTGTTTAGCCTAAAGAAATATGATCTCCCCTGAAAACAGGTTTTCTTAAAAAGAAAAAATCCAGGACTTTTTTTTTGTTGTTTGTTTTTTTTTTTTTTTTTAATAGAAGAAAGTAGAAACTCCAGCCAAAGGACGGAGCAAACTGAGATCATGTGTGGCATTGCTTTACATGGAAACTAAATATATCAAAACACATGTGGCAAACCATCCAAGTGAGCTGAGCTCTGAAGTTTTCAAGAAGAAAGAAGAACACTTCTCTTCCATTAATAATTACAAAGGTTAAAATGTAATAAACTGGAAATATGAAGAAGCATAATCTTAAAACCCTGTTCTCCTACCTTTGTCCCTTCATTCTGGGTAGAAGTCTCCTCTTGACACTCATTTGTTTTCTGCTGGTTGAGTGGCACTTCTTCCTTTTAAAGACCATCTCAAAAAGCAGCTGAGCCTCTTCACCACCATTACAGTTCTGGGTAACACAAATTTTGAGAGAACAGGCTTTTAATCCACAGCTGGAGCAGCCTGCAGAAACCCCCATGTATTGCTGGGGGATGTTGGTGTGATGAATAGCATTCTTGGCTGTTTGATTCAGTAGCAGCTGTTGATGTGAATATTAGCTCACACTGTTTATTTTGTCACCCACACAGAGAACAAAATCATGGCTGTAGCACTCATACTTGTTTAATGGGTTTATTTATAGGTAAATTGAATTCATTTGAAGTATGTTTACTTGTTTGATTAAATGTTACGGTCATATTGTGAGCGGCCCAGTATTATCTAAGCAAAGAACAAAAGACACCATGTAGTCTACCTCCTGTAAGCTTTCAAAATATAGCAAAATACATAAGTATAGGTTGGTTACAGCAGCATGTACGATTTCCTTGGAAAGGTATATTGTGAACAGAGTGACAAAATGTGTATTTACTAGCCTAGTTATGATTACTGAACAAACAGGTTTAATCTAACAGCCTCACCAGTTAACAGCTATTTGCAAGATACAGCTACTGAACAAGTGTTTTAAGTAAACAGCTATTATTGGCTGTACCAGAGTCACAGATGAGGAGGATCAATTTTTTACTCCACAAAGGAGCGTGCAGCCTTTTAAAACAGTGATACTGCTGAATGTAAAAGAGTCTTATTGTGGTGACCATCAGCTAAAGCCCAGTTAAGCTGGGTGCCTCTGGGGCACGTGCAACAAGGTGGATTAAGATACTACTTCTTGCAAACTGTCCTGATGACCTGGATTAGCTACTTTATTATGTTATGTGCACAAAAATCAAAATGAATACAAACAACTCAGTTCTTTTCTTTTTCTTGAGGCTGCGCTCATAGACAGACTGGGGTATTGACCTACAAGGTTCTCCTTGCTATAGCAAGAGAGTTTGACAACTGAAAATCGTGCAGAAACAATGATCAGGCTGAGTGAGAAACCACTGGAGAGGGTCAAGAGGATATGTTGAGAAGAGGAGTCAAGTTCAATTGCTCAGAGTTGGGGAAATGTGAAAAAGACACATTATTTAGGTACCCAAATACTGTGAAAGAGGCCTTCACCCTTCTGAGATGTTGTGTTCTTCCTCAGAGCCAGGCACTTGTCTTTGAGGAGTGAAGGTTCAACCCTTTGTAATTACTGTCTTGACACATAAACATTTTATATGAAGTTAAAATTTAGGGGAACAAACCCATGATACCTTAGTCGGTACAACTCATTGTTATAAAGAAGTCTGGCATCCAGCTTGTTATGGGCACTCAGTCCAAGGCTATCCATGCATGCACACACTGCTTTCTCACCACGCTCCATGCTCTCTCCCTCGAGTAATACAGTGACCAAAACTCAGAGGGATGATCTGGAAAGGCAGCTCTGCTTCAAGTGTTTGTTCCAGAGGCAGCTCCCTGGCAGCAACCTGCAGATCTCTGGGGGAACCGCAGGGGCTGGGGAGCCTTCCCCTGCCCTGAGCAGGTCTGCCCTGCTGCAGAGGGGCAGGCAGCAGCCGGCTGTGAGTGTGGGTTGTGCTTTGCCTCCTCTTGTGCCCGGGCTCTGCATCTGGTCAGGGAGTGCTTCCCTCCAGCTGCTGGCTTGCAGTAAAATCATACTACAAGACCCACACACATCGGAAAGGAGTGAACCACAGATCTAGGGGAAGCTGTGGGCATGGGGAGGGTGGTATTTAATGGTGTGTTGGCTGAAATGAAAGTAAAGCAGGAGGTTTTGAGATATCAAGATAATTAAGTAATTAAGCAGGCCAAATTGTCAACTAATTTAGAACAAGAAGGAACACTTTGGAAACAAGCTTTCACTCTGTTGGTGCAGACACTTCAAACAGGCATTTTCTGGTGCCTTAGTGCTGACGTGGATCATGAAAATATTCTCAGACTTTCTACTTAAAATATCAAAGTGAGTAATATGGGGTTGTTTTTGTGAGAACTCAAAGCACTTACAAATTGTCAGTGTATAACATTCTTTTGAGTCTGTAGTATAGTAAAGCAGTTATACATCAAAATACAAAGTAAAAATTTTCTACGAAATTGCTGCTGTGGCTTTTTTTCTGAAAAAAAAAATCTGTTTATTCAATAAGTAGTTTTCAGAGTTTTGGAAAACCAAGAAAGAGAGATGTCACAATGTCTACAATACTTTGGGTAATCTACTCTCCATGTTTGTCTTTAAAACATAAAGTAAATAAAATGGAAAACAGCACAGAAGGGAATGGAAATAGCACTTTTGTCAGACATCAAACTTAATTGAAAAAAGTTTTGAAAAATTATCATGTCCTTCTTACACAGGACTGCGGAAGGGACACTAGAAATGGGAAGGAACAGAAAAGGACTCGAGAATGAGAACTGTTACCATGAAAAAAATGGTTCACACAGTTCATTTTAAAAACTGTTTCTCTGTGAGGGGAACCATGAATTTATAAATACTGGAGGCTGTATGATGACCCTATGGCTGGAGAGGAATTTTGAAAGTGTATAACTCTGCTCACCATTTATGCAGTTTTCAGGGGAAAAAAAAAAAAAAAAAGACATTATTAAAAAGAATGATCTTCCTAAGTTTCCATTCATATGTTTGAAATCTAGGGATAAATGCACAAATTCCCAANGAATGATCTTCCTAAGTTTCCATTCATATGTTTGAAATCTAGGGATAAATGCACAAATTCCCAATAAGCTGTTAGTACAAAATAATTCTTTCTTTGTAGGAGTTAAACAAGAGGATCTGACAACTACTAATGTGAATGCTGTTTCTGCAAACCTGGTGCAATTCCACTGAAGACAGTCTGAAATTAGCCCAGATTTTCACCCGAGGAATTTAGAGAATAGATGAGATGATTGAGCTCCAGATCTTTTCCCATGGTTTCTATTAGTAGTTTGCAGTGGAAACATCACTTTTCCTTGCCAAGTAAAACCAGCTGTTTATACAGAGTAATGCAATGTTTGTGCTCTTTCTGCAAGCATAGTGCTTAGGAGAAGGACTGTAAATCCAAACTCCAATGTAAATGCAAATCTCTGAAATGCACAGAGGAGTAAGAGATTCCAAGAAAATAATGTTTTAACTGCAAAGCAAAACGCATCCATCCAAAGCCAAGAAATTCTCTCTGCACAGGGTGGGGAGATTCTACATATTTGGTAGCCTTGCTGAGTAGTGCCATAACGTGGTCCATTGCCTTCACTCAGTAGCAAAAACTTCTCTCAGGACTCCCGAGGGCAGGAGCAGCCCCTTGCCTGTCGCTCCGGCAGGGTGAGTGAATCCTTGCGGCTGCTGCACAGAGCAGAGGCACAGGCACAGCGGGGCAGGCCCCTTGTGCCTTTCCAGTGCTTCTCTGCACCCACCAATCCAACAGGAATTAATTTAGGACTGTAACTGCTTTGTTGATATTTGCTGGCATCTGATCAACACCTCCGAAAAGAAGGCAAACACAGAGGAGGGAAGCACAGAGCAGTGAAAAGGTATGATCCCATTCTGCATCTTTATGGCCATCTAATAATTTCACAGGAAAGAAAGAGCCTTACTCTGAATTCATAGCTGTGTGTGAAAAGAGTTTTGCCCCCTAGCTATGTTTCTCTTCCAGCTATTGGGAATAAGTGGCTTTTTAAATCATACTTTAAATCATACTTACTGCTGTCAGTGCTATTGCTGTTCACTACAGAAAGAACTGTGCAGAATAACAACTATTATCTTCAGTGCTAACTGTAGGAGAGTCATCCTTGAAAGAAAATGATATCCCAGACTAGCATATTAGCAGCTCACCGTATTCCGGACTGCATGACTTGGAGATGGCACGGCACAGGAGTCATTTCCTCATCACGAACCGGCGCAGGCTGCAGAGACAGCGTGGTACTGACTCACCCCACACCAATTCTCCCAACTAAGTGGCTGCATGCTTGGTCTGACTGCTTACAGCCTGCTGGGAAAATCTCATCAACAGCATGACGTAAATCTTAAATACCCAGAAAAGATAAGCATGTAATACATCTATTCTGACACAAGCCACTAGCATATGCAAAGATGAATCAATTTGAAGTACGTTTAAGCCAGGCTTCTTTCATGAAAAGAAGCATGCAAATGAAAGGAAATGTTTATTATGGTCAAGGCAGAGATGGAGTTAATAGCACTGAACTGTTTTTAAGATTGCCTGATATTTCACTACCTCCTTTTAATTTAGTGTAACTTTGACAAACTTTAACACTTTCAGTTCTCTTTAAAAATTTGATTTGGATATTTCCTGAAAACCCTAAGCACAATACTTTGGCAGTGTTTGAGAGCAAGACTGATTAAAAGATACTGTTTCCTTCTAATGAAAAATTTTGCTAGCCGTTTATTTATGATGCTCGGGTGCTTATATGATATGCTTTGTAGCAGGGACTTAAGAGCTGTTGCTTTCCGGACTTACATACTCTTACCATACCAGATAACTATACCTGCAGCTCATCGGCAGCATCCATCATCTTCAAACAATACTTTTAGTATTGCTGTGGAACCCAAGAAGAAGCATCCTTCCAGAAAAAAGTAATCCCAGAGAGGAGAACTGACCCACTTTGGGTCAGTTTGTGGGCTCTCCATTCGTAAAGACCCAGGCCTTTCAGCTCCTGCTCCCCAGAGCTTTGTCTGAACCCATAGCAGGACCTGTGGGGCTGAGGCTGCAACTTCTCCCCTGGGTGTTTGGGATTAAGATAAGCTTGGGAGTTAGGAAAGTATGGCATGGGCAAGGTGGCACAAGGGGACATAACGCTGAACAAGAAGGATAACTCCTGGTGAAATGAAAGTCTTGAAATGTCACATTCTGGTCTGGAAGTGTAACTACTGGAAGCCACTGAGAGCTAAAATTGCTAATAAAGACTCATATGTCAATAAACAATGTCCTGTAGCTTCCTTTCTCATGGCCTGTTCTCTGTTCCTTTCACAAATGCTGGATTTTATGACAGTAAACACATACAATTTTCCCAGAAATATTGAATCTGACAATTTCTAATAGTCCATTGCAAGCCCAACAGGCTGCAGATGCCAGTGCTACTGCAGTGTGGGACATTTTTAAGGGGGCAACCTGCCAGGGCCATCTTTTGCTTCTGCAGCTGTTTCCTGCTGCAGAAAGCAGCAATGCTGTGCATGAACATCAGTGGTATCATGGCACTGCAGACACAGCAACACAATTAGTGCAGAAATTACCAGTGTCATAGGCTGTACCCTTTCTTGCTGACCCTCTGCTGCTCAGTCTCAGAAAGATGTGCCTGAGCAGACCTTTTTTTTCACCAGAAAAGCTTCATTTATCTTGTCAGTAGGTGCTATACATCAATCGAATATCGGGTCACTGAAGAAGAGATATGGGTGTACTGAAGTCAATTTGAATTTGATTTATGACTTGCTATCAAGTTCTTACTGACTAGCTAGCTCCTGTCCAATACCCATGACACTGAGAGGGAACAGATGGCAACAGGAGGCTCAGCTGTTTAAATGTCCCCCTACCAGCTTGCACAACTTTTTGTTCATGCAAGTGAGGACTGGTGAAGAGAAAGCAACTCTTTCTTCTTCTCCCTCCCTTTTTTATCCCCTGTAGTCCATTTTGTTCTTATCTGCAATTGTTACCACTTCTCCTTTCCACTTGCAAATGTTTGTAAGTCATCAAGATCTAATAATGAGCCTTGAAAAATCAGGAAGGAACACGGGTCACATCCTTGGTGACAGAAGGGACAACGATCTATAAGAAAAGGCTCAGCAGAAAATGACTGGTATTGTAGGACTCCTATAGCAAAACACAGGAGTGGTTACCTTAAGTGTTACACAACCCTCTAGTACAAGAGGTTTCTGTTTTTGATTAGTCTCATGCTGAATTTGGAAGACTTCCTGCAAGCAGAGGTTAATGTTAACATGAATAAACAACAAAAATTCCTAGTGTAACATTAAAGATAGTCTCAGAAACTCTTCAACAAAATAAATGTTTAAGCCTGTTACTAGGTAATGATGATTGATCGAATTCAAGCTTTTATATATAGACAATCCTTATACATACAGCCATCTGATACTCTTGAGGTACGGCTAATTGACATCAGTTATGAAAAGACCACACATTTTTTTTTATCCACACCTGCCAAAAGCTTTCTGTCTTTCATCCTAGCTACCAGGAAGTATCTAATTATCTATTAATGGCCATGTTTTCAGTTTGCTCTTCTCTCCTGTATCTCAGTGTCAGATATATTTGATTTCTTCTTAGGCAAGAATAATTCTTCTTTTTAAAAACATGTTCCCATGAATGAATTACAATGTGTTTTCACTATTTGTTTAGGGTAGCTATTGCAGCTAACTTGGCATAAGAACATGTCTGAGAAAATTGGAGAAGACAACTACTAACCAGGAAGGGGATGGGAACAAAATAAAGGTTTGTACATTTTTTGATCAATTTTTGTACACTTTGTCAGCTGGGTGACAAACTAAGGTACTGGGAATTTTACAGGATCAGTGCACCTAACTTTTGTCAGGATAGGAGCTATATCTGTCACTATCTCTGAACTCTTTGGGGCAGAGCTGATGACTTCCAACAACAACTAAACCCAGTCAAGTGGTGTGAGACCCTCCGTGCAGGGGGACTGAAAAAAACCACAGATTATGACTGTTTGAGTTCAAAGCTAAATGTAGAACAGCTCTGTTCCTGCAGATGCACAATCAGTAGATGTAAACTGATGTAACCACCACTGATTTTAGTGGTAATATAGCAAACTCACCTACCTCCATTTGACTTTATTAGTTCTCAATGAAAAGAGCATTAAGTCAAGATTTCTGGCTCCTAGTGGAGACAAAACGGAAAAAAGGGAGAGCTTTAGTTATTGTATAGCAGCACTTAGCCAGCACAGGAATAAATGCCATATGGAGAACTTAGAAAGGTCTCTAAAGGCATGGGAGAGTGTATCCTAAAGAGTCTGCAAGTGATATGGCAATGGCATAGGCCTAGAATTCACTGTACTTTATTTGTTCAACTTAATGGAAGCTGTCTAATCTGTATTATATTTTGTCTAAGAATTTCATAAATGTTGCAGAATAAAGTTTAGATTTTTCCAAACTCATCCATAAGTTTGACAAGGAAGTCTTGCCTGAAAAAAAACCCAGTGCATTTTCCTTAGAGAAATTCAAAATTAGAACTGAATTGTCCTTTTTCAGTGTATAAAATCCAGTCTCAGATGGCTGGAAAACACAGCAAGGTGAATTGCAGAATAGAAAAATAACCATCTTATAAAAACTGATATTCATGTTTTCATGTATTTGACTTCGATAAGTTCAAGTGTGTCTCATACTCCTGACACTCATTTAGAAGTAAACGTTCAAAATTGCTGTTACAAAAGTTATTATTTGATCGTGAAGACTATCTTGAAGGTATTCAAATTATTTTTTTTAGTTTTATGTTATTACATAAGTAATAACAGTAAGCAGTACATAAGCTGGGCAACCAACTGTATGCAAATATTTATTCTCCCTTTTTCTGAAAAGGGATTTCCTGAAGATTGACTATGTTTGACATTAAAATCTATCCCTGCTTTGCATACTCCTTGCTGCTTTTGCATCCTGACACTATCACAGCTCCCAGACTGTGAGTTCATCAAAATTAACATTACAAGCAGCAAATGAAGATGGATAGACAAAGTTAAAATCAAGCAGTTACAATGTATTTCCTATATTCTACATATTTGCAGTAGAAAATCCCTGCTGCCATGAGAATACCTGAACAGACAATGGATTATTTCCCTTGCAACTTTCTAGTAATGAGTGGCTACAAGAAATATTTTAATACTTTCACAGCTGCTAATTTTTTTTTTTTCCCCCACACTGAAAGAGAAAATAACATAGTGTTGTCAGTATGCAAAGTTTCTGTTTCACCAATCAGCCATGTCTGATTCACAGACAGACACCACTTGGTAATGTTGTTGTCATGCTCATCTGTGACTTCAGTAGGAGGTATTGTTTGTCTACAAGTAAAAAGGTTAATTTTTAGAAGGTGTACTAGAATTACTTCTCTGTTGGGCTCCATGACATCTCATGGTCCATCACAAGCCAAGGAGAAGCATTGTTGTGTTAGCTGTGGTAAGCCTTATAACAACTGCTGCTGTCTTTATTGACCTAAGCAAGTTATTTCCCTTTTTCAGCTTTGCTGCCCTGATGATGGACAGTGGCATTGCAAACACTGTCTGGATGAAGTGGGGTTATAATTCAATTGTTGGTTAAACAGAAATTCTTCAATTCAAACTCAGGTCATTGTCATTCTGTCTATCACTCACTGTACCTGCACTGATTCAATGTACCTAGGGATGGTGTCCCATACTGTCAGTAACTCACCCCTGCTAACACGAGTTGTTCATAAACATTAAGCTTTGAATTACTTGGTGTAAAAGTCGCACAATCTCTGATTGTACCTCACTGTCCCACATTATCTAATGCAAAACTTGAGCTCATGACTTAAATATATGTGCAAGGACATGGCTGAAGAGTCCTTTTTTCTTTAAAAACCCCAGATTTTTAAGATTTTGTTTCTCTATTTTTTCTCAAGGCCTCCTTACTTTAATTCAATATGTAAAATAAAATACATTAGATCTTACTCAAAAGTTTCCCCAAAATTGTTACCAGTTTTACTTAAGTTAGCTGCAAGGTTTGGATCATATTTGTTTAAATGGAGTATTTTTCTACTTACATCTGAGGTCTTGCATCAATAAAATCTATTAAGAACTTGTTTTTCTTTCTGTGTGGCCAGAAACACTGTGGACAGGTGGGTCTTGTTTGCTTTGGCCAGCATCAAGGTATAAGGAGGAAATATTGATGTATGAAGAGCACGCTTTTCCAGCTCAGAGAAGGATGGGGCTCATTAAGATACCATCTGTAGGAGCTTTTGGGGTGGGGTCATTGACGTGAATTACTTATACATTAATTTGACTTTTCTACCCAGGTACATCTGTCCCAGAGTCAGTAAATACTGCTGTTAAAGGTAAATGCAATTTGTTGAATCGGGCATTCATTACCTCTCTGCTTCCCTATTCTGAATGTTTCTGTAATTTTCATCATTTTAAATTTCCTTTTATTACAAAACCTCACACTTCCTTAAACTGAACTTTGTCTAGTCACTTGTGACCACCCGTCACTGAGGTGAAGATTTGGTTGGTTTTTACAATCTCTTCAGGGAATCCTCTCCCAAAAGCAGGGGTCGTGGTTCTTGTGTATTGAAATGGTGGAGCTATTCTGAGTTCATGTAACTTCATCCTCTGCTTGTCTAAATTCTTGCTTTGTCATCAGAAATGGGAAAGGGTTTAATAAACTCCTCAGCAGGCCATTGTATGGCACCCTTTGGAACCCTCTCAGGGAGAGGAATGTTGTGCAGCACATCTCAAAAACTGCAGGTCAGCCATTCTTCAAATTTGCTTTTAGTGTAATTTTCAGGGAATCCCAGATATCTGCACCCCTAATGGATGAGATATGAGAGTCCTTTCCTGATATCCTATATTTAATTAGCAATATGAATTGTATCCTACCTGTGTCCAGCTCTGACAATGCAAGACAGTCAGCTCTGCATGTACCTGGGAAGTACCCAGAACTCCAGAAACACCAGCAAGCAATACATGAGAGATTTTTGTGTTCAGTTGTGAGGTGCTGAACAAGGCACCAGCAAGCATGACTTAGAATACCTGCCTGTTTAGAGTAACTGCTCCCAAGTGGTACAGTTCCGCCACTGAGTGCAAGTTCAGCTGTTTTATTTCCAGGATGAAAAAAAACTCCCAGAAAGACTCCCTAAAGTTGAGTGCTGAGAAGCTGTAGCATGAGGAAAAACAGAAATAATGTGATTTCAACAACTTCTGGATAACATACATAGGTGTGCATGGGGTGGGAGTGTTTCTTAGATGCTGCATTTAGCGCAGCTCAGTGCTAAGCATGGTACAAGCTATAAGAATGGCAGTAGATGAAAAATGCTGTTGGATAAGCATCGAGGCAGGGACCACTCCAAGGCATATTTCATGCAAACGAAGCTCATTTGCTCCATAACATGATAGACAGAAATCAGGCCCAGGGCTGCCAAGTTTGATATATCATTGCTTGAGATCCAAAATAATGCCCATTTCTCATGCTACAGGGTGAAATATGTTTCAGGTGCTAAAAGATTGCCTATTTCATATGTCTTAAAAGTTTTGAAGAAATTATCCACATACCCAGGAGAAGGTGTTGGAGTACCATATATATGGCAAGTCTGATCTGAAAGGCATTGGACCCAACACCCATCTGCAATGTACAAAGAGGTGCAAGATCAGAGGGACTGCAGAAATGGACATGCTTTATGAGCTCAGCCAGACTTAGCACTTTTGTGGGTTGTGGAGGACTACTTTCTCTTTCTAAGATTGCACCTAAGATAATTTCAAATCTGGTTTTCTCTTTATTGTACAGTGCCTTGGTCAGAAAGGGGCCAAGGCTCATTGAGTATTAGGGAGGCCCTGTTGATTGTGGTGTAAGGATGAAAACCACAGACACTTAGTGATTATACAGTCTGAAAAACAGAAGAGGCAAAAGGGACAGAAAAGCTTTCTTGGAGAGAATTTATTCTGCAGTAAAATGACAAACCACATTTCATGGATTTTGGTATCAGTCTTCTTTCTACTGTAATCCTAGCAATCTATATGATATCTTGGGGGAAAGAGATATTCTAATTAAAAGTTTCATGACAGAGCATGCATACTAAAAAATAATGGCAATGGCTCAAGCACTGCTAAAAAGGTATGCACAGCAGAGTGAACTCTTCTCTTTCTCCCAGATAAGCCCAACTGCCACAGCTGCTGACCAGAAGTGCAATATTGCAGAACAGGAATCAAACAGGGTAATTGCTGCGGCTCAGAAGGAAATTCCCCTCCTGTGTATGGTGACTGTGTAGCTCCCAAGGAGTTACTTTATGGGGAAGTTCGCAGAGGATGTGGCAGGTCCTTCTCATAAAGCCTTCCGAAAAGTGTCGCTGTAATGAGTGGTTTAGATGTGCCACGCTTGCTTTTCAAACGCCCGTCACGTAGCACCTGGCAGAAAAGAGATAGAATGACACTAATAGTCCACTAACAGAGTGGCAATATTGCATAGTACAGAAAGAATAGACCATAAATGCTGATATTTTGATGCAACGCTTTTAAAAACAGTCATGAGAGTGAAAGAAAAAGGAATTCTGTCTGGCACTGCCATAGCCTCCCCATTATAGCCTTCCCACATTTCCTTGGACCAAGAAGTCCTTAAACCCTCCTCCAAATCATCTTTGGAAAAAAGATCATTTTCTCCACCTCATAGGAAGGTGAGAGTGGGAATAACAAAAATAATAATTTGTTAGGTTCTCATTAGTTACTCATACCAGGCAATGAAGATTATATACATCTAGGACATATTTGAAACATTTTTTGATTTGTAGACCCCAAAACAATTTTCAGATGGAAATAGAGAATTTCAGGCTGCTGGCCATATATAGCTTTTCTTAGTTACTTTTTACATATCAATTTGAAACCACTATTCATCAGCTGTGAACACCTGTAACAAGTTCTTTTGCCTCTGTGACAAAAGGTAAGCATGTATTTGTTGAGAAAATACAACATATTGTTTTAAAATAAGACCATGATCATATTTTTAGCATACCAATACATTCTTTGATGTGTATATTTTTACAGAAGTCCCATTCAAAAACAAGTATGCAGGGTGAACAATGTTTTTAGATTTCCTACATTGTAAAAAAAATCACCCTTGTTTCCCCTAAAATTTTTCAGGTCTTTTTCATTGTCTTCATTGTCTCTTGAAAGCTGTTAAATACTTCTTCCAAATCAATTATGATTTCATCTAGCCTATTACATAAAAATAATCTAAGGTTTATGAATGAATACATGTTTTGGCAAAAATTAAAGATGACGCTCCAAATAAAAAAAAATAAATAAACCCTACAAACTCCTCAAAAATCCCTTTAAACATTCTTAATTGTATAGAATCTCTTCTCTTATAGGTGGTACTCCTAAGTAATTTTTCTCATTTGGACAATTTCTCAGAGTATTTTATTTCTTTTTCTCCTAAAATTCCCATCATCAGAACCCTGAGAAAATAGCTCCTTGAAAGCTGTGGTTTATTGAAAGCTGTGGTTTATTGATTTGCAACCTGAAAGAGGAAGGCAGATTTGCTAAAGAAAGCACTGAAGAGATTTTTCAGCTCCAGGACTGATATGTTCTCATCACTAAGGATTGATTCAATCCATCTGTTTAAATCTGTCCCCTTGGGTTACAGTCTGCAGAACCAAAGAAAGCGGTTCTTGGATGGGACTTTGCTGCCAGATCAGTTTTCAGCACCAAAGCCTGGAAAACCTTGCAACAAACAGCTCCAGGGTGTCCCATTACCTCGAACTCCCCGGGGGCCAGCTGCACCCCGCTGTACAACACTTCTGGGAAGACGTAGCTGGTGCCAAACGTGCCGCTGAGGGAGAACATCTCAAACTTGGTCTGAGCTGTCTCCACGGGCTCTCCACATGTGCTCAGGTCTGTGCTCGGGCATTTGAGCAGCGTGCAGATCTGTGGGGAGGAGGAGACAGAAAGGTAAAACACCACTAAGCTTTCAGCAGCCAAGCGATGGATTTAATATCAAGAAAAGTTCCCAGGATGCAGCAATGGACAAATGTTTTTGGGTGGTTGGCATGTAGCCACACTCACCTCTAAAAAAGCAATTACCTGCCAATGGTATTTAATGAGAGAACCGTGAAGCCCATCAAATGCACCCAGGACATAAACTTCATCTTTCCTCTTGTTTGACATCTGGTAGACCAGATGACAGCAAAGGTCTCCTTGGCAAACAGTGTAATTCCCAGCCTTGTGTCTGAGTTCACTGAAAGTGAATACATCCTTCCGGACAGCTCCCGAGAAAGTGTCAATTTCTCCAGGAAATTTCTTGATGCTTGTGGCATACAAACTCCATTTGATGGCAGGAGGGTAGGTGGGAGAAAGGCAGGGGTGAGTGCTGAGCTCTGCTAGCAGGAGCCGTCCCTCCTCCGTGGCACTGTCGTAGTGGTAGGCGGCAGGTCCTTGTGGCGTGAACAGCCCACTGCCTGCCGAGGAACACCACAGCCCTCTGTTAGCCAGCACCCAGAGCACCCAGGGGCACCAGTCACCCCTCACATCACACTGGTGTTGTTTTCCAGTGATACTCTTTTCATTCAATACATTACTGAGAGTTTTGGAAGAATTTTAAAGCACAGAACAGCTAAACTACCCATCCTAGTGCTAAAACTTAGGTACATTTAAAAATAAATTGGAGGTCTCAGAGCAGGATATTTGACAAAGAAGGCAGTCATGGGGGTAGTTGTGTTTCACTGAGGGAAACACAGGGCTGTGGCCTAAACTCAGCACAGTCTCTTTAGGGCAGGCAAAAATTGTTCCTTTGTGGTTTTTACTTTGCTTCAGGGGAGAGTAAGATATGCAGCTACATAATTTTCTCAGTTAAGAGAAAAAACAAAGGTAGTAAATATATGTTCAGAGCAAAGCAAAACCCAGTATCTCTAAGTCTTCAGCAGCCATGAAAAAAAGAGCATGTTTTTTTCCGTATATAAGAGGAATCCTCCTTTTGGTTTTATATTATTAGATTCTGATTAAAACATTTTTTCTCCATTTAACTGTTGATTGAATTTTAAACAGAAAATGCTGCCTCTAAATGAGAGACTGAAACTTTAAGTGAAACCTTGTGCTCTCCTTGAAATAAAATTTCCCTTTAAAATTATCAAAACTTAATGTCATGGTCTTTCTAATTTTACCTTTTCCAGAACATTCAACATTTTCTTAACTGAAGTTGTTTGTTACATTCAGCACCACCACAAAGATCTTTAGTCCAGTTGAAATACTATTTTTCAGAGACTTCACTATGTCTAAAACATTTCTGCCTGCTTCTGAATCTGGGAACAATTTCCCTGTTCCTGAATGCAACTCACCTGTCATTGCCATGCTGGTGTTGTGAGTATTTGCTGAAAGTAAATTAACACGCATGCCCATAGCCCAGGCAGAGTGAAACTCAATTGCAGTCAGAAAGGGCAGGACATTCATCCAAGCTGTTGGGAAGAGCACGGTGTCCACCTGCATCTTGCTCACCACGACCACAGCAGGCTCATAGAAAAGGATGTCAAAGCAAGTGAAAATGCCAAACTTCCCAAAAGGAGTCTCAAAGGTGACCACTTCTGGCTCTTTTGGATAATTAAACTGAGTTTCACTTCTAAAGAGATTGTACTGCGGGTGAAGAAAATGGCATATTAGAAACTGAAAATAAGGCAAGATTATGAACAGCTTTTGCGTCTGAGATAGGCTTTAATGCATAACTGGGAGCTGAGGTACCCAAGCTGGCTGGCATGGCTGGTTTGCATCCATCCAGTTGACCCTCTCCCCCCAAAAATGGGGTGGCTGTGCCCCATCTACCTCCTGGAAGCAATGCCCGTCCAATATTAGCTGCTAAACTCCAAGACCAAGAGCCAAGATGTCCCTTGCAAAGAATTAGCTAATTTGGTTAGGAACGTATCAAGAAAAAGCTAACATCTACTGAGTATGGAAAATTCTGTCACTGCTTCTTTACCATTTACTGTCATAAATGTAGCCCTCAAGTGTTTGGCAGCTGACATGCACTCTGCAGCTGCAGTGCTCCTGGGAATAATTTGTCTGACTGATGAAGCAATTGCTTGGTTTTCCTTCTGGCCATAAGATCCTTTCATCAAATCACCCTGGATTGGTTGTCACTTTATAATAATGTAAAATTACTGTATAAACCATCTGGAATTGGTGCCAGAGAGCTGAAAAATATCTTGATAATAAATTAGAGGTTGATGCTGAAGCAGCTCCCTACCTTGTGGTAACGAGCCACCAGTTTCCCCTGTGGGTCAAAGACGACATCTGTATTGTACTGGTAGCGACCGTCCCTGGGGCATTTGGGATCACTGGAGTTACACGGCTTCTTGTCCCCGATATTTGCAACCACATAGATGGAGTTATTTCTGGCCATGCAGCTGAGTCGTTCCTGCACTGGAGCTGGACCAAATCTATTGCAATTTTAGTGAAAGAAGAAAAAGTCTTTTAGAAGTTTAAGTGCCCATGTAGAAGAAATGCGTTCAAAATTACTATTCCATTAACAGCATATCCCCAGATGCTGAAAAAGTAATAGATCAAATCATAGTTTCTGTTCATTTTCTTCTCTGTTTATAGCATCATTTTAAATTGCCAGTCTCTTTTATCTTTAAAAAATGGTCTCCCTGTGTTCTTCTTTCCTGTACCCCTTACAATGTTATTTTCTGTGTGGATAGAATTCCCAGCTAACATGCATACAAAGATGTGCAGAGCTTCATAAAGCAAAGAGGAGAATAAATCAGTACAGAGACATAAATCTTAAATAGCTTAGAAACAAATTATGAAGCAGTTCTAAGCCCTGATTCAGAAGACTATTTTAGCCTTTTTTAATAATCTTTGTGTGTAAGCCTTTATTAAAAAGTGGACACAGCATTTATAGAGCTGAGAACTCCTGAAATCTAGCTTCATAAGGCCTCAGAAGAGAACATAAAAGCTTAGCTTAGACATGAACTTGGTCTTTTTGGTGTCCCCAGCTGACACACATTGGGATCACCTCCGTGTGTAACACAGGAGACTGTGCAAGTGGCTAGATTTCCAAAAGACATTTCTTTCAGATAAAGATTAATATTTTGTGCAATCTGGTTTAGAAATCACTCAGCCACCTGAACTGAGAACTGAATCAGCTTGTCTCATCTATGCATCTAACATGATAATAAATTAGATTATACTTACAGAAGGTTTTCCCAAGTTATCTGAATTTATAAAGTTGTACATGTTTTTAAAAGAATTATTTTGCCTAAAAAGTCCTAATTTTTGTCCTTTTGAAGTAAAGCTGTCTCAATGCTTTTTACCTGACATATTCCCATCACCATTTAATTAAGAACTCTTTTTGATGCATGTCATTTCTACAGTACTTGTGATTTTTTATAGATTAAAGAATTAGCAGTTCTTAGTCTTTTAGTGTGAGCTGCTCAAGACTCCATGAGATAATTGAAATCACATAAACCACTGAAGAAGGAATCACCTTGAGGGGTCAGTGCAGGGAATCCAATTCTCCACTGGATCAGGGATATCCTCCAGGTAGGGGTAGATGGATTCTCTTGTGAATCGCCAGCCATAGATGCCATCTTCAGGAGTCACAATGATGTGGGCACCCTGTCACAACAGGCTCCGTTAAAAGGTCACCCATCAACACACAACCAGCAGGGTCAGCAGGAGCAGAAAAACACTGATGGACAGCCCTCAAGGTACCCCTCGTACCTTCTGGGCAGCTTCCTTGATGGCCCCTTCCAAGACATCCATGTTTTTGTTCATCAGGCCCAAAGCATCGTCGGGAGAAACGGGCTCCTCGCTGGGATCTGGCAGGATGACGGCGTGCTCGTAGACAGCTGCGATGAAGGTGTCAGAGGCAAGGGCCTGAAGGGCTGTGAGTGCAAACACCACAGCGGGCAGGAGAGCCTGGGAAGGGAGCATGGCTGCAGCCTCCCAGCTCCTGGATCAGCATGGGGAATATAAACCAGAGAGAAAGAGGAGGAGTAAAGACTAATGTTTGCTTTGGAAATAATCTTCTGTTGGGTAATCTGAGAAGGTACAGTATATTTGTGCCAAAAAGTCAAAGAAACTGTTCTAAGAATTTGATCTTGTTTCCAATATGAAATATTTTAACTAAAAGGAGAGCAAAAGGCTAAGAGAGCTTGTCAGAAGCAATGTTAATCTACAAGGGGCTCCATTGGAAGGAGCACTTGCACACTTCATTTGCACATCCCTCTCCAGGCTTTTAAACCCATCTTGGGGCAAGCCCAGACTTCCCTGGTTAGAACACACTATTCCATATCACCTTTCTGCTGCCATCAATGAAAACTTCAGCCATTGCTGAAGGCAGACCACCTCTGTGGGGTACAGCCCTCTTGCTTTAGAGTGCAGATAATTTAACAATGCTTATGAGACACGTGGTCCTGCCATACCTCCTGCTTTTGGCCAATGGCTTATTATAGTTGGAGGGGGTGCCTTGAGAGCATCCTCCCCACTGGGCACACATTGCAGTATAAACTATCCCTTAAACCATGCTGACCTTTCTGCCTAGATCTAAGAGACTTGCTTGTTTTGTAAGAAAGAATTCATCAACACAGATTATTTTTTTTACGATTGTCCTTTCAAAGGGATGTTTCTGCACAATAGGCAATTTGAAATTACTCATGGAAAGGAGGGGTTTTTTTCTCATGGAAAGCAATTTTTAGCATAGTGTTTTGTAAATAGAATATTACTACCATAGTTTCAGATGATCCCTAGGAAAACCTTAGTTAGAACCTGTGGTATATCTGTGAGGGTAAAGGAACATAACCTGACTCATCATTTACCACTTAGCAAGAAATCAAAACAACCATTCTTCATCCTCGCAAAATCTTCCTCTTCAGTATGTAGTGTCACCCAAAAAACTGATTCTCTCCATCAGCACCAAGGCCTCCTCAGGAGAAGCCATCATCAATTCTACGATTCTAAAATGTCATTGTGCTTATAGACAGCTGCAACATAGGTGTCCAGGGCACAGGCCCCTAGAGCAAACAGCACCAAAAGCACAGCAGAGGCACAAGTTTTAGGAAGCCCCATGTCTGGAGTCTGGAAGTCACCCAAGATGAGGCCCCAGGCAGGCAAAGGCAGGGGGCTTTAAAAAGAGGAAGTCTTGCACAAAACCTGGGAATTCCCCAGGGTGGCTGAAAGCTGACACCTGGAGATGCAATCACTCTGCCTGGAAAGTCTCACAATATCAAAGGCAAGAGAGCTGCCAGCATTGAGCAATTCTGCCTTACAGCAACAGCAGGGAAGTCACTGAGAAGTCACCACTGTGTTGCAGCTGAAGAAACATGTTACTTACCAGATATACAAAAAAATCAGGCATAGCACTGCTGTGGTAACACAGCTCAAGGCAAGCCTGGGTCCCAGCAGGAATACAAGTTTGGGAAATCTCGGCAGAGACCAGCACAGACACATTCCTGCCCAAACTCAAGGGCGTGAGGTGCAGGCATGGCTGAGGGAGGCAGGTGGCCAGCCCCCAGCATGGGTAATACCTGTGCCACGCCAGCTCAGCACAGCTCAGAGTTGCAGGGAATTTGGGTACTGCTGCACATCCTGGGGGAGATGTCGGGCAGGCTGGTTGTCTGAGCAAAACCATCAGCACACCCAACACTCAATAACCAAGTTCTGAAGATCTCTGGTCTCCAAAGGTGTAGGAAGACGGTCATGAATAGGAGCTACAGTTTCTAGATTTTGCCTATTGCAATGTGCTTTCTTATATCCACAGATCACTCCAGCAGAAATCTTGAAGCTAAAGCTGCATGTGCACAAAAATCACTTGTATCTGGTTGCCCAAGTTTCTTACCTTCTTTGGTTCTGACTCAGCAGTCAGGTAACAAAAGGGTTTTTTCTGCACTGCCCTCGAAGAAGTGTTTATTGTTATCGGTGGTTACACGCAGCCTTGTCTTTATACAGAGTGAGTTGGTATGTGGGTAATGGGTGGACTTGCATAGGATTGCTTTCTGTATGCTTGACTCACTTCTCACAATAACACATTTCATGATGATAAGTGTTAGGCAATCTCTGTAGCAAAAATAATTTAGTGTCATTATGGCTTCTGCCAGTCTTCTGTAGGAAAACACTCAACATACAAATATACCTTAACCAAACCACAACGGCCTTGAACCAAATCCTGGATTCAAAATACTCACCAGATTCAGGGTTGGGATCCTACACTACCTGCACACACATTCCATTATCCAGAGGACCAGCATCAGCAGTGAACAAAGCCGAAGAAGTCACCTCGCAGCTCTGAGACTGGCCACACACTCCTGCTGAATCCTTTCCACAAGATGGGACCTTCCTGGGTGCCATAACTTCCCTTAAATCCAGATCCTTTCCCCAGGAGAGTTGTGGTATCACCCCCAGGTCCCAGTGTCTGCACTGAGTTTGTACCCATGGGAAGAGGACGACGCTGGATAATCCCTTGCTGGACTGAGATCAGTCTGTGGTCACACAGTAACTGACTCCGACAGTGAACAAGGTTTTAAGACAGTGTGGCTTTAGCAGCAATAATGCTGAGCTTCCATGAGTCAGAGCACATTGTCTGGAGCTTTTGATAAACATGTCATTAGGTGAGACATGACACTATGTTATGTAACATGTGAGTATTTATTTACATTTGGAAACAAAAAAGGTCATATGGCGCACAGCAGTGATAATCAGTGCTGGAGTTTGGAGAGTATTTGCACTCCCAGTGTCTCACCAGCTCCAGAACAGAAGTACTTGGGATTGAGTACCTTGATTGAGAGCATCATGGTAAAAAACCTTGATGGGTAAAAACCTGGCTAGACGACACTAAGTTAGATGGGAGCATTGATCTGATTGAGGGTAGGAAGAGTCTACAGAGAGACCTGGACAGACTCGACCAAAGGACTAAGGACAACTGCAGGAGGTTCAAGAAGATGAAGTGCTGGGTCCTGCACTTGGGTCACAGCAACCCCAGGCAGCGCTGGGGGAGGAGTGGCTCAAGAGCTGTTTGACAGAAAGGGACTTAGGAGTGCTGGCAGCTGGCTCAGTATGAGCCAGCAGTGTGCCCAGGTGGCCAAGAAGGTCAATGGCACCTAAGAACAGTGTGGCCAGCAGGACTAGGGAAGTCATCATCCACTGTAGTCAGCACTGGTGAGGCTGTACCTTGAGTAATGTTTGCTGTTCTGGGACTCTCACTTTAACAAGGGCATTGAGGTGCTGGAGCCTGTCTAGAGAAGGGCAACAAAGCTCGTGAAAGGTCTAGAAAACATGTATCATGAAGAAAAGCTGAGGGAGCTGGGTTTGTTTAGTCTGGAGAAGAGGACACTCAGAGGGGACCTCATCACTCTCTACAAATCCTTGAAAGGAGTTTGCAGCGAGGTGAGGGCTGGTCTCTCCTGCTGTGCCTGCAGTGAGAGGACCAGAGGGAATGGCCTTAAATTGGGACAGAGGAGATTCAGATTAGATATTAGAAAAATTGTTTTCACTGTTCAGGTGGCCAGGCATTGGAATAGGTTGTGCAGGGAGGTGGTGAGGACCAAGAGATGTTTAAGAGGGGTCTGGATCTAGCACTGTGTGATGGCTTAGTGATTTAGGGGTTCCAATGGCAATGTCAAGTTTACAGTTGGACTGGATGATCTCAAAGGCCTCTTCCAACCCTAAAGATTCTATGATTCTATGGTGAGACAACGAATGGTAGCACTGTGGGAGAAGGAAGAAGAAATTAGACTAACAGAGGTCTCTGACCACTCTTAAGGATGCAGCCCCAGAACACATACATCTTTATACACTGACGTGCTGAAAGAAAGTCATTATGGTCCAGCAGCAGCAAAAGAACACAGGTCACTGGGAAGAAGCTGAAGCAAAAATGTGAACAGTGCTGTCTCACCAGGACTAGCTGGTCTGAAATAGAATTCTAAACCCCCTAATCCCTACAGCAAATTCATCTGCAGGGGAGCACCACCCAGCACGAACAGGAAGGAGCAAAGGGCAAGGCTTATTTCACATCTATTGGTGTTACGTAACTAGAAAGAAAAGAGAAGATGGGAGGGAGGAGCTGCTATGAGATACCAGGTCATTCAGTGGCTTGTTTACTGGTTGCAGTAACAATTCCATCACTGAATAGCATCCAGTGCAGTCAGGAGGTGTCATCAAGCTGTTTGTCAGAACCGACAACCAGAATAATTTGAGGTTTCAATTCCAAGTTGTGTTTCAATAGAGGTTTCATATGAATAATGATTCAAATCATGTTCTGACCAAAAAGTGGTGGCACATTTTGTTTCAGGAGGGGCTCTTTGACTGGAGTCCTTGTTCAGCTTCCATGATGCACTGTGTTGCCATTTCCTACATGATATGCACCAATGGCATAAAGGATATAAAACCAAAGCAACACAAATAGGGAAAAAAAGGTCTAATTGTGGTAAAAGAGCAGACTGGCATAGGTCAGCACAAGTCATATTCCAAAGACAAAGAAATATTGAGCACGTGTATAGACCTGCCACAAATCACATCTTTCACTGTTCTATTTACTGGTCCCATAGTAATCTGCAATGAAAAAATACGCAATGCTGTTTTAATAGGAGTGTATACTCTGGACTACAATTCAGGTTTTCTGATGGTTAGAAAAACAAAAATCCAGCAAACAGAGAAAAACAACTGCTGTTTTGAATTAATAAAATATTAGTAATCTTATAATCTATAAATAGATTCCTCTCTATAAATGGTAGTAATAAGACAATATTGCTGCATTATTACTAAATCAAACACATTGAAGAGTTTTTGCAATTGGAAATGAGAAACATAATTGGGATTGTTGTTGTAGACGATGCTGTATCTCATTTGGAAATAAGATTAACAGTGTAGATCCTCAGTTATGGAAATATCATGGGGAGGCATGTTGGTTGTGGGTCTTGTTTCAGATGATCCCTTTCATATCACCGTCCAAAAAGTGTCACAGTAATGACTGGTTTTGTTGGTTTTTCCTCACTTATCAAGCATCCATCATTCAGGACCTGATTGAAAAAGGTGAAACAAGGAGTTTATTAGAGGAGTACCCATATGAACACAGTAAGAGCTCAGAAAAATGTGACAAAACAGGAAGAAGGTACATTAGACCATATGTCTTACTGAAACTAGTGATTTCATTAAAAGGTATTTAATAGATCTGATTAATCACTATGAAAAAGCTAACTGTGGCTGCTTTGATACAGTTTATTCCATTGCTATGCTGCAGAGGACCTAGCATGACACAGCGCAAGGGTGTCTTAAAAACTTCTTTATTCTA
>VWZT01013807.1:5000-79064 GCA_013397055.1 Pachycephala philippinensis
CTCTGCTTGCCAATCCCATTGCAAGGGAGTTCATCCACTGTCTTGGATGTTCTATACTTCTACTCCGATCAGATTTATTTCCTTGTTTCTTTAGGAGGAGCTGATGCCAAAAATCAGTTTAGAATTTTGTTTTAAGGTAAAAAGAATGAAAAGGGAAGCAACTGTTTAAAAAAATAACCACAGCAATAATTAATCCCAGTTTTATTTGAGTTGTCCTATTCTACATTGAATGTCTTATTCACATTCTCTTTTGGTTGTCTTATTCTACAAGCTTAGCAGCCTAAGCAAGGTAATCAGTTCTGTCCTTGGCAGAGACAAGTGTTCCTGACTTAAGAAACACAAGAATAATTACTGTTAGAAAGAGAACGAGAGCATTTTTTATTACCTTCTTTGAAAAAAAGGTATTTTTAAGCTGTTTCCAGTGCTATTGTTTCATATGACAAATGCCAGGAGATGACCAGTATCATAAAAGTTTAGGTTTAAAAATGTTATAATAGACCAAATTACACCTTCAACTGTTATACTGACTGTCTTAGATTTGGCTTTGTAATAACCAGCAATAAATGCCGCAATCAAAAACTGTCACTGAGAGCAGTGCTTTAGACTCGATGTTCAAGCAGTGGTTAAGCCAGAAACAACAAAAGACACAGTTGTGATCATAAGCCATGACGACTGTATAACTGAGTCTGACACTAATGTAAAAAGAAGTTTTCCACAGAGAACAAGAGACTTTCTCCACAGATTCCATAGCAGAATTGACGAACAGCCTCATAGTATTCTGCAGTGCCTCTGTAGAAGCACTACAGTAGTGTGTATGCCCATATGCCACCTTGTGATGGGATGTGCTTGAAGCTTTAAAAGGACCAAAATCTTGAAAAATTGAAATACATATCTCTATTTTCCCATTAGAACAACTACATTGTCACTACTCTCAACTGTACCAGATCTTATAGAACAATAAATATGAATATAGCCCTGCAAGTAACCAGCCTTTTAATTGGCTGCCTTGAAAAAGAGTTTCTAAGTAATTATACCATGATATCATTACATATCTGACATACCCAGATGCAAAATTTATCTTGACTGGAAACTTAGATTCCTTTATTGATTTCCACCACAAATTCAGTAATTATCAACTTTCTGTGGAATGTTTCTACATAAATATTACTTTCCTAGAGGTTATCATCAGTTACCTGACTGTTACCTAAAAACTTCAATATGTATAGAAAAACCATGACTCCACCTATTTCCATAAAATGCAGATTTGTGCCAAACTGTTAAAAAATGCAATATACAATTAGACCCTTATATAAAACATTTGTTTTAAGCAGAACATATGACATGCTTGTCTCAGTCATCTAAAAGGAGTTTTTAATCAATAGAACCTCTCCTGTGAAAAGAGCCACACAAATACAGTATTAGGAAGTAAATTATTTGTTTTCACCATCCATCAATGGAATTTTTAGACCATCATTACACATTTATAGCCTGTAACAGAAAAAAGATCCTACTTTGGAAAAAAAAAATCTTTCTAGAAAAATCTTCTCAGAACCATCCACCCTGGTGTTCTAACAGACCTCTAGCCTTGCTGAGCTTGTCAATAGAGGCAAAAGGTGTGCAACACCAAATATACTTAATGGATCAAGAGTGTGCCTGAGCATGGAATGAAAAACTTGCCAAGGCATCTCTAAAGTAAGTAATCCCTACAGACCTATTAAATGTCTTTGTATTCTATACCAGCATTTCAAGGATTATAATACATTGCAAATGTTTTCATGGTAACTTTGCAAGTGAAAGTGAGCCACCAGTATGCTCCAGATTGAATGATACAGGAAGTCTTTAGAAAAAAAAAATTACCCAGGTAAACATTTCTAATAAAACAATCATTCTGTAGTCCCTCAGTATTGATTCTTAAGGGAGACTCACAAAAATATCTTCAGAAGATGAGAATAAGGACTCAAATTTGTAATTCTGCTCTAATTTTGAAAAAGTAATTCTACGAAAAGCATGCTGTTGACACTATAATCCTTCTTAATTTCCATATGCTTTGGAGGCTATAACCTACCTGTTTAGGTGTCTCTTCTAAGTAGTATCTTCTCTTTTTCCCCCCTTTCCCTCTTCTCCTAAAATGTCCTCTCCTCCTTAGTTTTCATTATTCTTATAAAGATAGTACACTTGATACCTTGGTAGGTCTACTCACCTTGTATTTAGCTTCAAAAGCTGTTGCATTTTTTCAGACCAGTCACCCACGTTATTTCCTAACATGCCCATTATTCATAATTTTTCATGTTCTGCTTCACTGTGTTTTATGGGAATGGTCCTAGTTGGAGTTCAGACATCTTTTTTAAGAATATGTATTCACTCTTGGCAAATTTATTTGAGTCCACTACATTATCTTGGCATTTTGGCACCACAATTCTTTCCATCCCCCATCCCAGTTTGTTTTCGTTTGTGAATTTGATGCATGAGAGCCTGAGGGTTGAGCTCAGTAACTGAAACATTGTCTCTTTCTCTAGAGGTTCAGTTATGTGATTATTGTGACAGGTTTGAAGTGCTCATGTTCCTTCCCTTTCAATTTTCACTAGGTTAACTGTTTGTGAGCCATGCCATGCCCTAGATAATTCATCCCTAGACATTCATTAGCATATACAGAAACAATATCTTGGTTCTTTGTGTAGCTGATATTTCTGCTGACTTAGTTTTGTCCAAATTCCACTTGTAAGGATGCCTTGTATTGCTGTGTACCTACTGGGACACTCACATGGACCAACCTTTCTTTCCTCCTCACTTCCTACAGTATCCATATGCTTCTTTGTTCGTAATAGATACTTTCTACTGTAATCCAGTTTTATGGTTATATGAGAATGTATTCAAAACTTCCTAGATGATTCAAGATATCAATTTAGTAATTTCTGTACCTTTACTTCTCTGGAGAAATTCTCTTTTACTGAGACAACAACATTTCCAGATAAGCATAGCTTTATTTTTATTGTAGTTCCGACAGTAAATTCAAAGTGAACTGATTGTGATAAATTGGTGCCCTCCATATCATTGCACACTGAAATACTATTGAACCTCAAAAATATTTCAAACTTTTTTTTTTTCCAACCAGGTTTTGGTCTGTATTCTGTCATCTATTTTAAATGTGAAACCTCAGTGCTTTTAGCTGTTATTTTTGCTGCTGAAACCACAGTCTGTTGAGTTGGGGAATTGAAGCACTGTGCTCTTCAGACTCTTCCCCTTCTTGAACCGCTTCAGTGCAAATAAACCGCATGGGATCCATCTCCCTCAGGCAGTGCAAGCAAATAGGGTGGTTGTCGTGAAAGTGGGGGTCTTTTTTCCATGGATCTTGATGAGATCATCTACCCTTTAAGGTACATTTTTAGCTGCTTTCCCATTTCCCCACCCTTTATTTTTGAATCCAAGGGATCACAAATAATTTTCATCCTTCAATTTCTGTTGACTAAACTTCCTTTTACCATCGTAAAGACTTGGAAAACATCATTCTTTTAAGCCAGCATTATCACATGCTCTCTGTTGTTGGAGAGGCACAGTTTTCCGCTCAACTCCAGGAAACATTTCAGGGGTTGAACACGTTTTATCCCTGAGTTCAATTGTACTGTTTCTCACCACAAACTCTCTCAACCTAACAAAAAAAGCCAACCTTGAAATCCTGTGAGAGAATTCTGTTTCAGAACATTCTCTTAGTAGCTCTTTGTAATGAGACAGGACAACATTTTCAAAGCAAGGAAAAATCTTAGTCAACCTGACTGTTGCATTTTAGGGCAGTTTAAAATGGAAAAGCCAAACTTACATGCATGCCCATGCCCAGATTCTCACTTGTTTTAGGCTTGAAGAGTCCAGGATTTGATATCTCTGCACCACAAAACAATTTTTGACATCCCTTTCCTTTTTTTGTTTGTTTTCAAGGCCAACCAAAGTATTTTCAAAGGTTTGTATGTTTTTCCTCCATGGTTATTACTTGTTTGAAATTATTTTCTGGTAATTTGTCTTCCGTTGTACCTCCAAATTATAATTGTATTTATATTCTGAATTTGTGGTGGCTTACTCATACAGATTCTGGCATGTTAATTTCTGAAAGCATGTTACATATTATATATTGTCATGCATTGCTTCTTGAAACACTTTTTCGGTAAGCATACTGAGCTAATGTTGAGGGGTTTTGTATTTTGCAGTTACAGTCCAGACGGGGTTAAAAATAAGAGCTTTAGCTCCAAAGTTCTGATCAAGTTTGTGTGATATAATATATAATTGTGTTAAAATAGTTATATATTTTTAGAGAAAGTTCCATATCCACTGTCTCCTAGGTAAGATTCTTTTTAGTATACAGTGTTAGTAACCTGTTTCTTCTCTTTGCAGTTAGAGCTTTATATCAGTGTTGAATTAATTTTCCCCTAAATATCCCAAAAACGTTTTCTGAGTTATTTTGTGGTCGTTGGGGATGAGAAGTATGACTTGTTTGTATTAGGTAGCAAAGTTATTCTATTTCTAAATGTTTTTATATTTCTTTCACTGTGACTTTTTTGCACTTATCTTTGGTAAGAAAGGTTAGGAGGCATTTTGTATGGATGTCTTACATAGTGCATCTATAAATCCTATAAAATTTCAGAATTGCATGATATTAAATATTTGTGTCTGTCATTCTGGTGTTTCTGATAATTATTTCCAAGCCATCCAGTAACATATCATTAAAACTTGAGATACTAAATGAAAAACATTGTTTAATTGTGCAGGAAATATTTTATAAATATTTGCAACAGAGAATAATAATCTTGAAGCAATTGTTTACAAGTAATTTTGATAGAAGGTCGTTATACTTACATGAAAGGAAAAGAAGTACAAAAAGTTACTGAACAATTAGTATATTCTTTAAACGCCAGTCCTGATCTCTTGATTCTACTGTATGGAATACTGCAATATACTGTAATGATTTTTTTAAAAATGTTGCTCTGATAGTACTCTCCATCTCTTTTTTTTTTTTTTAAATGTCAAATCTTTTACTAAAGAAGGGTAGGATAATCACTGGCATATCTGTAGAGACATCACAATTTTTAAGATAGAATTTTAATGCCAATCTGAATCCAAATCTAAAAGTTGAACTGGGCTACCCATATGCATAACTTTTAGTTTATTCCTAGTATATATGCCAAGAGTTATATTTAACTTTCATTTGTGCATACTTACCACAATCCAAAATAATCAATATATGTAGATAAAATATGTGAGATCACTGCTGTCTCCATTATATTTCTGCTTCGTGTTCCTCTTAGTGTACCATGGACCTGTAACTGTAGTACCGTGCAGTCCCATCATTTATACATTATTCTGTCAAAGAAGTACCAGTAATACTAATCATGTAAATGCCAACAATTGCTACTTGTGCTGGATACACTGATGTTGGTGGTATATCTAGGGCTAAATACTTGCATTGGAGCATACTCGTATTGTAGTCAGTGGGATTTTTCTCTTAACTTTGGTTGGGAGAGGAGCTGGCAAAGGTGCAAAAGCAAAGGAGAGAATGAAATGGAAAAGCGCAAAGAATACAATTAAGAGAGAGAAGGTTGAAAAGAAAAAAAATTGCAAAATACATCAAATAAGTAGATACTGAAAAGGTTAAAAAGGGTTTATGGGTTGAAAAGGGAATGTTGGCAAAGATCGGTTAAGAAGAGGTTAGCTGTAGAATCATAAACAAAAAAATAAATGGAGAAAAAAAAGGAGAAACTAAAATGAGTCAGACAGAAAGTAGGCAAAGTGTAGAGAAATGAAGAGAGAGAAGGAAATTCATCCTGCTGGAGATAGTTTCTTCTGTCACTCACAGATAAGTATTGCCTCTAGAAAGGTCAGTTCAGGCATAGCCAAATGACAGAAGTGATAGGGGAGAACCACATCATCTGATGTAAGGTGAATAAAATAGGGCTCAAGAAGTCATTTTTATTTTTGATAGGACAGTGTTTACTTTGACAAATCAATGAATTCCCCCTTGAAATATTTGGGGAAGTCTGGTGAATATGACTAATGTTTTTTTTAAATCCTGCCATTTCTGAAGTCAAATTTCTCACACCTAAATGCATGGTATAGCATATTCTTATATGGACAGAATGTTGAAGTCTTAGAAAGAAACTGATCTTGAAAGAGGTACTGAATAGCAGGAGCATACATACTTTAACTACATTAAATTAGGTAATGTAGTTAAGAAAATGGTTTGTGAAGTCTTAACTTAATTGAAAACTCTTGTTTGAGAAACAGATCATGTTTTCTATAAAGAAAACACAGCATTGTCTTGTTTCAGTGATGTCCCCAGCTTTAGTATTGTGGCTACAATACAACTGCTATTTCAGGTTCTTTTTTCTAAATTTATGCTTCCTTTCATCCTGTAATTGAGTGTTAGGAATTTAGGGTCTGTAGGTTTTTATAAAAATTAGAAGTGCTGACAGTAACAACAGGAAAAACAACCAAGTGCCAAATTATGTATAAAGCTTCAGGATTTCATTTTCATGGTCATTAAAGTTGCCATATATATTTAATCCAGTAGATGATGTTATAAGTAAGATGAATATTTATCTCATGTTGCAGCACATTCCTTGCATAATTGACAGAATAGTTAGTGAATCCTTTAGACCAGTTTGGTTTTCTCTCTTTGTATTTAGTAGTCACATGAGGTAATGTTGCATTTATAGTTAATTTCCTTTTACTTGAACACAACTGTTTTACAGGATAATTTCAGATTATATTAACAAATAGAAAGGGCATGACAAAAAGAAAAGAAAGCAGCATGATAAACGTTGTGACCTTCTAGTGAGAAACAGTATGGCATGCATAAAGGACTGCTGCATTAAATGGACAAGGGGGGAGAAGGAAGTGGGTAATTATTTGTAGCAGTGCTTTTACTGTTGTTGGAATGAGACAGACTAACAGTGGCAGCAGTCATTTTGCTGAATCAAAGTCCATGTTAGTCGCATTATACACTGCCACAAAAGGTTGTTAAGGCTGGTATTAGCATGTACCACTGAGGACATTGGAAGGACTCGATCTGTCACACTAAATCGCCTTCTTGCCCTCAACCATTGAAGTCTCCAGCTCCTCTGACATGTTCTTTCATTAATGGCCTGGCCTTGACAACTGATCCTAATTGCCTCTGAACCGCACTTCATGTATTATTGGTGTCTGCCTGCCCTGGTTCATGTCAACAAGCCACAGCATGCACAGGGTGTGCCCGGTGCCTTTTGCTGAAATGATGCTCACATAGTCGTTTACCTCTGAGGGTTTGGGTCTCACTGGGAATGAAGTATAAAGCTAAAGATCTTCCTGTCTCTTCTTAGTAATACTTTAATGTGGATCTGTGCTATGTACTTATTAGGCATGTATGAAGGCTCAGTATAGCATCAGGCCAATTATGCAAGATTCCATTAAAGCAGAGACTGTAAAACAAAACTTGCCTGCGTTTTGGTTGCTGAGGGTTTGTTTATTCCTTCTGAAAAGTTTATTGAACTGGAATGTATAGCTTACACTACATTTTTCATAAATAAAAAATTCTGGTTTTATTTGAAATAATGGTATAGAAGAAATATTATCCATAATATTGAGAGAGTTCCTGTTGATTAAAATGTTCTGACAATAGAAATAGGTAGGAAAAGGATCCTGTTAGTTGAGATGTTAAAGTAAGGAAAATTAGGAAAAAAATATTTAAAAATCTGAGTGTTCTTTCATTTTCCATGAAACAGTCTCATAAAGATATTTATTAATATTTCTGAGACTGTTTTCATACATTTTATTTCACAAAGCAATACATTGCTTTTCCTGATTCTAAACTCTTTTAATTTTCAGTCTTGCAGATTGTCCAAAATGTATAGATTTTAATTCTACTTCTGCAGTATGCAATGTGTTTTTACTGTGAAGTTTTATTTTTATATCTGTAGTAATGTATCTGCCTGCCCAAAAATTTATATGTTTTAAGCATGGCTATGATTTAAGACTTTTATAATTTTTTATAAGATTTTCTATGATTATCTCAGTCATCAAGAAGACTGAATAATTTGAATGGGGAGGTTTTTAAGCATGCAAGTTCTACCAGTGATAATAAAAAATAAATCACAGAAGCTCTTTGGTGCTAGGTATCATTTAGCCTAATCTAGACAGTGACATTTGGGCCACTAACAGCATAATCATAGTTATTGCTACAAATTGCTCCATGTTTGAGTTTTAATGTTATAAGTAAATTATGCCACAGGATAAAATATATGCTTCTTTGGGAATTAAACATGTTTATTTCAGCAATGTGGATAAGGAATACTAGGAGAAGGCAAATTTCTTTCATGTGGTAATACTGCCACCTTCTGAGCCAGTGAAGAATGATTCAGAGATGCAGCAGTTTTCTGCTGGGGACTTTCTGAAGAATGGGGACTTGAGAAAAGAAAAAATGCAGGTTGGTGGTTTGCTTTGAGTCAGCAGTGTAAGGTCCCAAAGAGAAAAGTGCTCAAGACCGGAGATTGCCTGAAACCTATAGCTGAAATTGTTTCAAAATCCACTCTGAGAGGCATTTTAACTTTCCTTGGAGATTGAACTCCTACTGTGAAAGTCTGGCAGACTAGAAGAAATAGGAAGAAGAGTCTGTGGTGAAACTTTTGATAAAAATGTTTTTCTAAAGAAAAAGCCATTGAATTCCAAAACCAAAAATCATTCTTATTCCCTATACTTTGTCAAAAGACTGATCCTGAGTTAATTCTGATGCAAGAATGACATAGAAAGTTCAGTGGTTTTAGGACAGAGGTGGCCACAGCTGGGATTAGAAGATGAAGGGGATTGTGGATGTTCTTTCACCATCATTCATTCAGACAACGTGCCCTTCAGCAGAACAGCAAGCCCTTCTGATTTTCTCGAATTAGGAAGATTAGCATGAAGCGCATAATGCGGGATGATGGAATTTGTCATAATTTGCATTGTCCTGGAAAGATTCAGTTTGATAGAGCGATGCATCTCAGAGCATGTCATGTCCCACGGGCAGGTCATAGAGGAAACTCGGCAGAAATAATTTCACGATATGTGCATCAGTTGTAAATGCCTCATAACCAATTTGTCAAAAATGAAAAAAAAAAAAGAGAAAAGAAAAAAAAAGTGGAGGTCAGGAGAGTTGAAGGAGGTGGGCATTTGCCCAAACACACGTGGAAGTTATATATAACAGTAAATTAGACTTGTGTCATTTTGGAATAAGACATGATTACATGCAAGTAATGAACACATTGACTAGATACTTGCCAAGTTACTGGTGCAATTTTTTTTCTACAGTATATAAGAAAGGTAGATCTTTCACCAATTGCACTGTGAAGTTTATTTATTAATATTCCTTACAGAAATTATGAGACACAAGAGCTTCAGGATCAGTTTTCTGAGCGATTGCTTCTGACCTTGGTAATGTTCCCAAACTGCAGCTAGAAAAGGATAATCAGCATGTAGTTGACAAAACGGACATGACAGTGTTACTTACATGCTGCGGCATTTCTGGAAATAGGCATGTAGAATTCAGACAGGCAAGGGGAACACACTTACTTACAGTAGCATAGCAAGAAGAAAAGGTCCAATGTCATGAATTGACCATGGTTTATTTATGGACCATCTGACAATGTAGCAACAGTCTTTGATATTTAGAAATCTTTTTTGCCCAAGAACATTATAACTAGTGCTCATAGGTTATGTTATTTATCATTTCAATATCTGGTTCTACTTGAGGAAGACATTTTACAATGTCTCCTGTATTTGTCTTTCTTTATACATTTCAAACAACAGATTAATGTCGGTGGTTCAGTAACACTGATCATTTGTGACAGTTGAGCATTTGTGAGTTGAGGGTCTAATAACAAAAACAAAATAAAAGAGGGAAAAATAAAAAGGAAATTGTCACTTCTAAGGACCTACTTTACTGTCTGTGGGATCCAAATAATTCTTCCTACCTGAGGCTGATTGTCAGGCTGCTGTCTTTCAGATGGTTATTATTGTAGAATCCTAATTTTTGAAAACTGAATTACCTTAGGGTAGAACTCAACATAAATAAATCTTTCAACACCCAGTACCTGGAATCAAGATACATAGGAAACTAATAACACTGCACAGTTACAATCTGATCAAGTGTGTTGATGTGGGTTTTTGGAAGAAAGTATTTATAGGGTTCTGCATAAAAAAAAATGTGTTTTAATAATGTCAGGCCAAATCACTCAAAATATTTTTTGTCCGCAAAATATTAACTCTTTCTTTAGGTTCTGTGAGGTTTTGATCTCTTCTTTTTTCACAGTTTACAGCTTTAAGTTTGCAGACAAATTGCTATGCTAGTCAGGGATCATAATTGATGTGTGGTACCGGTGAAGAAAAAATACAATTTCTGTAACAAGTAAAGGCTCCTATATCTTGTCTATAGATTGAAAAAAATGGACTATATCTTTTATTGCATCAAAACCTCAGATCCTGTATTATTTAGTAGTGCACTGTACATGTGAAGAAAAAGAATCTTTAGAAGCCCAAGTGTGGTTTTATTACTTTGCTGGGTGATACATGCTGATTATATTTTTAAATGACAGAATAAATGATCTTTGCATTTCTGTATTTAAATGTTGGTTGGTATTTTATTCTTAAGATACAGTCTGGTAACTTTCGAGTGAAAAGCAACAAGTGTCTGGTTTTTCTATAGCTTTTTTAACTGATGTTTTTCAGAAAATATTTTGCACTGTCTGCTGATCACTTAATTTATATAACTTGACTTTGAGTTTTGTGGCCTGATGGTGATGAGTGAACAATTTTGATTTAGTGATCTTTAAAAAACTCAGAGCAAAAGATAATGTCTTCATGTGTGACAATTATAGAATATGGAAATACAACATCTGGTGGTAGGAGAGCAGAGCTCAAAACATACAGAACTGATTGAAAAATGTAGTAGCTTTGAAACTTTCCATTTATGATTGCTACTTAATACTTATGTTAACTTAATCTTGATAAAGAACTTCCAATCAATATTTTTTTCATTTGGCCTCTTTGTGAAGTTTACTGCTCTCTGGTGATGGATTTAAAACATGTCCATAGGATTCCCCTTTCTGATAACAGGAGCTATGTAAAATGCTTAAATTCTGATAGGCTCTTCACATAACATTTTTGCGAGAATATGCCCAGTGAAGGATGAAGCTGTAGAGGTATACAGGAAATAGGTGATATTATTTGTTACGTACATTTTTCTCCATATTTGCCATATCTGATTGTGAGAGTTCATTTAGCACTGTTTATAGGGTCCATGTGATATCACCATTCAGGAGCTTATCATGTTGGGTAGAATTCACACATTTCTTTTTTTCGATTACCTTTGGAGAAAGGCAGTATGTAATATGAGATACTTGATGTCATTTTCTTTTAAATGGGGGACATTCTAAAATAAATATAATGCTGAAATAAGGATGACGTTAGATGATAGTGTTCAAAAGGAAGAATAGGAGGCCATAAGAAAATTGGGAAGTTTTTTTTCTTAATTTTTAAGGATTTCAGAGAGTAAAACAAACTGCTTCCACATCTGGAAGCCTTCAGAGAAATTAAGGGAAAGAATACTGTGCTCATGGACAGAAACTGTTGTTCTTTGAAAATTACTTTGCTCTAAAGGGATTTTGTCTACTGATTATCAATTACTCCAATGTAGTTTATCAGCATGTATGAAAAAAAACCCCAATTTTGTTTTTCCAGTTATTCGTGCCACAGATTCAATCTAGAAATTGCTGATTGATCTGTCTTCTTTCCATTCTTAGAGTTCTTAACTTAAGAGATTCTTCAGATGCAATTCTTCTGTAATACACACATGCATCCCTGTCTCCTTCGGATTCCTTAGAGCTTCCAATGTAGCTTTTAGCTTCTGAACATCTGAAAATCCCTGTCTGAAGGTAGACATTGGAATAGTCTGTGGTTTTAACATCCGTAGTATGTTGTGCCACTCACCCAACTCAAGAGAAGGCAGAGGGAATGGAAGGCAAAAGAACAAAATTTATGCAGGGAGAGGGCAATCCTTCTTGTATTTGTCTGGAGTTAGGTCTTTTACTGGACTTCACGCTCCTGGACAGTCAGGCTTTGGTTTTGATCCTTTGAGAGTTCAATGTTTTACCTTTCTGTAGAAGCAAAGTAGTGCAAAACAGGCCCAGTGCAGGGGTCATCATGGATCTTTATTACTTGTTTTGGTATCAGATTAGGGGATGTAAATCTTAAACTTCATGATGTCATATAGTAAGTAGTTTTTTCCAGGGAAAGATTTTATATGAATAATAACTGTTTTCTGCTGTGTAATTATATAACTATAAAACACCAAAGATAACCTAAATATTAAGTAATTTTCTTTTTTGGGAATTAATAACTAAAACATCTGTTTAAAATCGTTAGACTATTTGTGAATTCTCTAGAGATTTAGAATAATATTTTTTAAAATTCTATTACTGTAGCTCTTAGGCTTAGCAAGGGGAGGAGGCAGTCATTCCTCTTTTGGTAGACAGGCGAAAAATACAGTTAAGTTAGATAGTGCTTTACAAAAAGTTTGTCCTCTTCGTCTTTCTTTTCAATTGGTCTGTAAAAATGGGAAAAAGATTGAGGGGAGAAGAAATAGGAGTGCAGAAGTAATAACATTTGTATGTGAGACACAGTGAACATAGTACTCTGACCGCATTACAGTGAAACTATTTAGAGAATCTGGGAGTGGAAAGACACAATCCATAGATTGGAAATTGAGTCTAAACTGCACTCACACAGCTAAATTGTACAGTCTGTTGGCATTTCAGCTACTTCTGTATTGCATTGTTCTGAGAAGGTGAAAGAAATGGGAAAGTAAAACAGAAGATATTATCATTGAGAAGAATAACAAATAGACAAGGAAACGGGGGAAACTATTGTTAGTGACTAGGAATGTCTGAGGCACATTCATTCAAATGTGGAATGGTGTGGGATGGAGCTGTGAATTACACACATCCTGCTCATCTGCCAGCCCATACAGACATTCCACAGAATCAGAGAATGGTTGAGGTTGGAAGGGTCCTCTACAGGTCATATTGTCCAACCTCTTGCTCAAGAAAGGCCACCCTGAGCAGGTTGCCAAGGACAATGTCCAGATGCCTTTTAAGTATCTTCAAGGATGAAGACTCCACAACCTTTATGAGCGACCCATGCCAGTGCTCAGTCCGACACAGTAAAAAAGTGTTTCCTGATGTTCACAGGGAGCATCCTGTGCCTCACTTGGTGCCCATTGCCTCCAGTACTGTCACTGGGCACCACTGCTATAAGCCTGGCTCCATCTTCTCTGCAGCCTCCTTTCAATTATTTATATATATTAATGAATGCCCTTCTTGAGCCTACTCTTTTCTAAAACCAAAATGTCCAGGTTCTCTCAGCCTTTCCTGATAGGTGAGATGTTCCAATCTTTCAATCATTTTTGTAGCTCTTTGTTGAGCACTGTCTCTTGTACTGGGGAGCCCGGAACCAAACACAGCATTCCATGTATGGCCACCAGTACTGAGCAGAGGGGAAGGATCAACTCCCTCGACCTGCTGGCAATGCCTCTCTGAATTCAGCTTGAGATATCATCTCTCTATTACATTAATATTACTATTGCTAGACATTACTATTATTGCAATTTGTGAAGTGAAAAGTAAGGACTCTGCCCAGAGTCTTGAGCAATGCAAAATGTCCCTTTCCCACAGATCTTCCTGTGTCTTCAAACAAAATAGCAAAAAGAAGTGGAACAATGTAGCTCCGGGTTGTAGCAGGGAGAACATTTTCAACATTTATGCTTGTTTGAGTAAAGAGTATGTAATTTGTGCAAAAAGTTAACTGGTTGAACTGCCTTAGATGTATTTTTAATTTAGCACTTCAGAGTTTAGAGAAAAGTAACAAGTATTGCCAAGGTTTAATTTGGCATAATTTCTAAAAGCTGTTACATTATTTTTTTTTTTCTGAATTAGAATCTTTTTCTTAGACCCGAAAATTTGAAAGAAATTTACAGAAAATAAATAGCTTTTGATTTATTCTCATAAAATGGATAAGCCATTAAATACTTATTTAAGCATGTGTTTTCTCGGCAATGTTTCAGGAAATTAAGATGTCAGCCATACTTGGAGACATCTCATTTATTGAATCTAAAGTGTTATTCTGAGAAGTACTTGATGTAGGGCATGGAAGACTGTAAATTGAAAAGAGAGTAAGATGAGGAAGCAGAGAGAGCTATGGATGAGTGAGACCTCCAGTATGACTCGTGGTGTTTTCCCTTCCCGAGAGGGAAGACCAAAGCGGATTAAAGATGAGCAGGTTCCAAGTGATTAGTTCAGTTTATTACATTCTCAGCTGAATCCCTCTTTGTCTGTGTGCTTCCCCAGCCTTCCCTCCTGTTCAGAGTATCAAAAAGTTAATTGCTGTAATTTAAAAGATGTACATACAGAGCCTCAGTACATGTAAATCATGGAGGAGGGTCTGAAACACTGCTAGCCTGCCTTGGCACTTCACCACCACTTTTGCCATTCTTCTTTATTTTAGCTCTATGCAATATGTCTGCTCACAATTCTGTTGTTTTCTATGCTAAGCAGGAAAGGTGGCTGTTCATATTTGTTTCCTAGCCCTGTACATAATTTTTCTTCCCGTGTCTATTATTTTTCCTTCCTTTTGATTGTAGAAAAGATTTCTCTGCAAAAAGAATTAAATACCTTCAACATTTAACTAGCATTCAGAAGGACTCAGCATGACAGTAATTTAAAACAAAAATCCTTGATTTTCACCATACTGGTAGTTAACTAACTGTATTTTCATATTAAGATTGTAGTTCATAACATTTTCTATTTTTCTGAGTTCTCTATTTCTCCATGGGAGCTGCTAGCTGCTAAGCCAATTTGAAACTCTGGTTGTATGTAAGGGAGACTCAAAACTTTAGAAGTATGCATATATAATATAGATATTGATATTTTATAAAAAATGTGATTTTGTGTGGAAGTTGAATAACTAGTAGCGGTTATTGTGGTCATGTATTTTTCATTTTGTTCGTCAGTGTTACATCTGCACTTTCTGGATATTGAATGTTGCTTGATAATAAAATTTTGCTCTAAGTTTCACTTATGTAAGTAAACTTAAGAGTGAAACTTTGGTCCATTGTATGCCAATTACAGTCCTAAACAAGTAGTAGTGATATGCTGAGCAGTGGTTGGGTAAGAAATTTATCCAAGGTATAAGGATCTTTTTTGTGACTGCAGTTCTTATTTTATATGAAGTGCTAAAAATAATAATGAAGTGTCACCCTGAAAACACTGTTGTTTCATGTGCAAAAACAGAGTCTAGAGAATGCTGGAATACAAAAATTGAATGCAGCCTTTAAAAGGAGTTGGAGAAACAAGGAATCAATGCAAGACCTATAGATTTAATGCTGGGGTTTATTTGTTTCATACTCATATTCTAGCTTTACCAGGATATATTCTTGTATGATATGGTAATTCCATTTAAACTGGAAGTTTATAGCAGTAATTACAACAGCAGCCACTTAATTGAGATTTTTATTTATTTACTTAATTTTTATTTTCTAAACAGGTTTTTCAATTAAATGCAGTTCTTTAAGCATGGCCTTTCAGCACCCTAAATATGCTTGAAGGTCAAGTTGAAGGCAGCCCCATAAAAAGAATTCAGAAGAACTTTGAATAAACCTGAAGGACCCCCATCATGTGCAGAGTTCTTATGTTCTAGGGAAGTCTTACAGTAGAAGTCTCTTCTGTGTGTGCATCATAGGCTTGATACGATGTGGGCTTGTATTGTGGGCATGTCTGGGATGTGAATATTCACAAGTGCGTGTGAAGTTTCTACTCAGGATGTGCTGCAAGATGTCTGGAGATGTATAAAAACAGAATAAAATTTATGGACAGAAGAAAAAAAAAAAAGTTAAAAAATCATAGGCCTATTTATGCAACCCGATTTTTCTTTCTGCTCCCCTCCCATTCAAATGACTTGCATAGACTTCTGAAATTTATGCTGCTCTGTGAATCACTGCAAGGATCTGTCCAGAGCCTTCTAAAGATTCAGAGGAATTTCAGATAGGAAACCAACTCTCTTTCCTCAACAATTTAGCACCTGGGATTCTACTGAATTGTTTTTGACGAGAGATTGTTTTCTCATAAAAAATGCATTTAGCTTTTAGGGGTTTAATAATAGCTCAAAAATGAGAAATCTCAGTTGCATTTTTTTTCAGGTTTATCTTTTCACATTTGTGTGTCCCATTTCTCTGACAGGAAGGTATAAAATATTCTGTATTAATGTTGCAGGTTTTCTGATAGCTACATGTATGCTACCTGATTTAAGATTTTGATTATCAATATGTCTTGATGCAACTGTGGCCCTCAAAAAAAGTGATGAAAATACAGCCATTTAAGTGCTAAATAAAGATAGATATTCATTTCAGCTGTAGTGGTATTAAAGATATTGCCTTTAAAATGTATTCACAAAAGAAACAGTAAATGGAAGATCCATAAAGATACTGGTTTTAAGCTCCACTTTGAAAAGCTCATGGTTAGGCAAAACCAGAAATTTCTATTTCATATTAAACCTTTACTCTGGCTTTCAGATCAAGTACCTATATAGTTATAATAATTAGTTATAAAAAACTTTAAAACTTTAGCATAATTACAGTCCTTTTCAGCAGTAGTATGCTGAAAGATTTGGGATGTTTTTGAATTATTTGAAATATTTTAAAGATATTTCTTGTTTTGTAATGACGGATGAGGCATACAGATGTGAGTATAATTAAAATCCTAATTTTAACTCATGTAGAGGCTAATTGATTACTTCGTATAATTTTAAGAAATTGGTATTTGCATCTGAAAATATTTTATTAGTTTGAAAGAGATTCTCATAGCAATCACTTAAAATAAGAGATTAAATTTCTGCTATTGGTATAGATGTAAGTGAATCTTCCCCATGGCACTGGACTAGGTGATGCTGTAGTTGTAATTTTCAGTTCATTGTCTGTGATTATTTCAACTTTTTGTTCCAGTTGAAAAAGCAACTATACCAAAGACAGCGTTGCTCCACAGAAGTGAACCATGGAACTGAGTTCAGGAAGTACACTTTAGGTCAGGTTTCTCCAGTTTGCTGTCTTGTAGTAAGTTTTTTAAAGTCAGCTGAACAAAGACACTAATGTATTGTGAAATTATTGTGGCAGAAGACACAGGGTTAGAGAACTCATCGTTTGTAGATCATGTCACCACTTAGATATAGGGAATGTCCAGAGATGTTTAGCATGGGCAAGTCTGAAGCATATGCATATAAGCAAGGCCTTAAATACCCAGGGGAACTTATGATGAAAAGTTATGGAGTCTTAGGACTTAAGGGAGGAATTTCAGGTGTGATAGTCTTTCACTTTGAGATCTAATTTCTGCTAAAGACACACTTGAGATACACACTGGACAACAACATTGTGTGTATTTTCACAGGTTATTTTTATGTATTATTTAGGTGATGGATTCTAAACCTCAGGTATCAGGAGAATCAAACTAATATGAACTGATGTTACTTGTGGGCTTGCATTTTAGCACGTCATAGTGATTTAAGTTGTATGAGCAGTGCAGTAGTATCTCACAGAGATCACGCTGTCAGATCCATGGATATTGCAAGGCTTGGGGCTTCGTCATTGTAGGACCTTTGTTTACTTCTCCTGTGATTCTATAAAAAAGTTTAAAACTAGTATGTTGTGTCCTTTTCTCAAACTGGGTGACTGCTTTCATTACGCATAACAATTTTGACTTAACTGTGAAATTTCAGAAGTCTACACTGCAGTACTCTGTCAGCTGTGAAGCAAATGACTCAGCTGTCCTGGAGACTAAACTCTGGTGTCCCCCTAGAATAACTTTAAGCTTTACTGACAGAGGGACTTCCAGGAGCTCTGGGTGATGCTGTGTATGTTTGTAAATAAACATTCTGTTTAAGTCTCCAGAGCTGTTAGTCACATATCCTTCAGGAAAAGCTTCCTGACTATGAAATCCTTGCTGTGAATTAAAATGCTTTTTTATATACTTGAATAAATTACAACTGAATATCTTTTTGAGGATAAAAGAATAAAGTAATCTGGTTAGGAATGTCACCTGCCATGTTCCAAAACACATGGTGTGACTATCACTAGATTCATGTTAGACATCTTTACATTGTTTTACTGCTAATTCAGATGGTCTTGGCTAAAAGATCTAACTGAGCAAGGTGGGACACGAAAGGTTGAAAGACCTTGGGATGCTCACTGAAAATCATCTGAATATCTGTTTTAATTACAAGGCTTCCTTTCTAGACCTGGTTAAATTGTTTAATTGTACTATTTTTTTTTCCTGCAAATTACTCTGTTACTTTGTTTCTCTCATTGTTAATTTTTCTTTCTGTGGAGTCTCAGAACTCTAGAAAAATGGCCATTTGTATGCATGGAGATTGATTAAAACCATAATTAACTCTTTAGGACCACAGTTGCATCAAGTTTTAGAGTTGGTTGTGACACTATAAATTCCATAGCATACTTAGTTTTGAGCAAGAAAGCAGACTAGTTCTGTTGAGATCCAATATATGCAATTTATACACCTACAGGTAGTTATCTTTAGGTTCATTTTTATTTTTCCAGTTACGACAGGCAAACCCAGCACCTCTATGATAGAAAGAAACACTCTTAGCTTGTAGAGGAGAAAGAGCCCCTCTTCAATGTCTTAGCAATCCAAGGTCAAACAGAGCTGATACAGAAGATCAATATCACTTTGAGATCTCTAGCATGCCGGACTTCTTCAACTGTCTAATTTCATGGCAGTAAAAGTCATGAATATATATATGAACAAATATATGAAGAAAGAAATTACAATGACGTTCTTGCTTTAGAAAAATGGGGAATTAAAAACTCTAAATTGTTAAGATTTTTCTCTGATTGAGGGTTGACCTAAGAACTACTCCTATCAAGGTCAAATGCCCAATAAGCAAGGTTGGCAATGTTGTAATCCACCAGCACAAGGGGCTTCTGTTTACTTCTCTGAATACATGCCAGTTCCCTGCCTCTGTGGAAAGGGGATTGTAATAATAATAGTTGAACAGGATGGGATTCCTGAGAAGGCTGGAATGAGTGCTGTAAATAATATATTAGCACTAAGGGCAACTGTATTACTGAATAATGGTTGATTTACTTTTTGTCATGTTGGGGTCAAATAGCTTACAAATGTTGCAAGTGTTCTGTGACACACACTCAGATGAGACACACTTGATTTTATTTCCTGCTGGTTTAACTTCATTAAAATTTTATTAGTCATGCTAAATTGGACATTGACAAATGTTATCAATGTATATAAATTCTGGAGTTTCTAGATTGATCTCAGCCCTTGGACAAAGACCCCTTAAAGTTAAAAAGAGAGATATGTAAGATATGTTTATTTGGGACTAAGTCCTCTAGAGACAGTCATAGCAGTCTTCTCCTAGTGGGATGGAAAGGCTTTGAGTATTCCTTAAATGAGTAGCTTACTATACATTTGCCAAACATTTTCTTTCTGGGCCTTTTCCTCATGTGAAAGAATCTGTCAGATCTTATTCTCTATTTGAGAAATTGCCTTAAGAATCTAAGTCAACTCTGCCGGTGGCTCACATTGTGCAAAGTTCCAGCTTTCTTTGTAACAGTAACAAGTCTGCAAGGTTATTTTTTTCCTAAATTCTGAAAAGGTAGCAATAGATTTGAATTCTATAAATGAAGTTTGAATTTAGGTGAAGATTGGATGATGGTTAGTTTTCAGTGGTTAGAAAATGTCCTTTCCCCCAACTTTATGCTTTAAAATGCCTGCTAAACTAAGAAAAAATAATCCCTGGGCTGAAATATGTTGTTCACTTACTTCCCATGATTGCTGAGTAAGTTTCAGAAAAAATTTTAAAATCGCTTTACTTAACACAGTGAGCTGCAGAGTCTTCAAAAGGAAAGTGTTACAGATCCAGGTAGTGTAAATCAGAGGTAGCTGCCGGTAGAAACTTCAAATTTGCCTTCTTGTAACTCATCTCAGAAAAAATCCCTTATATATTAACCTTAGTTACAGCAATTGGAAAGCAATATCTAGAAAGTATCAGGATTTTTTTTTTTAAAAAAAAGGTCTTCTAACATTAAAGTTAAGGGATAAAACTTTGCAAAAGTCTGTTAATTTGATTGTTTTACTGTGTTTGTCCTAACTCTAAATGTCCTGCTAATGTTTATCTCCCTAAATATAAAAGTACATTCAAAATGCAAATGCATTTATATTTCACTTATCACCCGATCTACGTGAAGTTTCCATATTTATCCTGAATTTTTGGTATTTTCTGATCAGTGCTTAAGTTTTCATCTCTGATCTGTTAATATTATGTATATGTGAGTGTTTACTTATCTATTTGGTAATACTAAAACTGAAGTTGAAATCATTGATAAATTAGCTTCCTGGTTATGCTACTCCTAGTTTCTCAGTAATTAGACTAATATTAGAACTATGTTTTTAATACAAGTCATATTCTAGCTTTATGGAATTGCTTCTTTATTCCTCCTTCACTCTCCTTGGCACCTGTATGTGAGAAGGAAATATAAGCCAATGCTAGTACGGTTGTAGTTTCACACCCAAAATAAGGACTGGCATTGTACAACTGCTCAGGAACCTGGAACACCTTATGCCTTTAATATATTCTTCTTTTCAATCAAACTGGGTGAACCATTTAATATAAATTTTTATTCACTCTTTTTAACAGCTGTAATAGTGATTCAGTGTTTCTTCTGTGGGAGTAGAAAGAGGACTGTAATGTAGGCTAGAATATTTTTGTTAGGCATTACATCCACTGAAATTTTCTAACATAAATTCTTTATTTGTTACAATAATTTTTTTACTTGTTCATTTCAATTTTTCCATAAAAAATAACAAATGCAGACAGGTTTATGTTAAGCTGCTTGTTGTTTTGTTATAACCTTGGAATGAGATTATTTACTTGGACCCCTCTACCTCTGCAGTACAGTATAATACAAGTCCTGATCTTGCCATTAATCACACAGCAACTGACAGTAATGCATTCAGCAAAAACACTGGTTACACATTTCTTATACTCACCATCCTCATACAAAACAAATGGTCTAGTGCTGTTTGTACTCATTTGACTTGAACCTTTTTGTCCTATAAAATGTTCATAACATTTTGTGAGCTTTCTGCAGACAGCGAAGTTTGAGAAGCCTGCCAATTAAAAGATAATGATCACGAGTTCTGTAATAATCAAGTTTTGTGTCCAAATTAGTTTTCTAGTCTCATGCTGATCTTCAAGAAAGCACCATTTCCCACATGGATGAGACTGGATCTGCATAATAGAAAGTTTTATTCTTCCCAAGAACAGGAGTTTTTATCCCACCTACAAAAGCTGTGCTGGCCGCAGGCTATTTAGGGTCACAAAGATTTCAGCTAATATAATGAAAATTTAATTGAAAATGTTTATTTGAGTAAATTAGAATGTCACTATTTCAAATGTAAATTTTGAAGCGCTGCAGACAAACTGTAGCTTCTTAGAATTAATCAAGTGTCTTTCTGAAACATGAACATCCATCACACCATTTCTGTTACAGTAATATTTATATGTGCATGTATTTTAGCTGTGTATATGTATATATTTTATGATCAAAGTTTATAAATCTTGGAGCATGAATTACTGAATTCACTGTAGCTGTGTATTACTATTAGCAGCAGTAATAAATGACCAGCTCCTTCAAATGTGGCTGGGTTTATAGATGCTACATCCTTTGAGTAATGAGCTGTTCTTTACCTTGACACTTTTCATGTCTTAAATGTTTTTAATCACATACTGCTTATATTACATTGATTATCTGAAAGAATGTTGAAGCTTTAATGATCCTTGTTTTGTCAGTGTAAGAACTTGGCAGTACCCATCATATGATGTTATTCAGTATGACAGTTACTCAGCTTATACTTCAGGGAAAATATCAAAGCTAATATCTAGTTTGTAGTATAAGTAATCTTTCATGATTACCAGTTAGGATGATTTGGGACTGCCATCACCCCAGTGGCTCCTATATTCAGTTTTTCTAAAGATTTTATATTTCCATTTGTTAGTCTTTCTACTCTTCAATTGCAGTTGCTAGAACAATAAATGTGAATATTTTTTGCTTCTCAGTCTTACAAATAATAAAATCTAAAATATAGCAGCTCACCTAGATAGCAGAGAAATTGTCTTCTGATATTGTTTATCTGAGAGGAAATGCAGGAGAAGATTGCCATGACTGCAGATTTATTGGACGTTTATATCATATCTGTATGGTTATGCCGGTGTGTAGTGCTTGGCTCTTTCTTGCAATAACTTTAAAGCCAGGGAAGTGACTGTTGGATTGACAGGGTGAAAGTAGTAGTAATAAAAGAGGGGAAAAGAAGACAACGTGCGTTTACAGTTGATATGTTTAAAACTTATACTACCTCCAGGTCATATAGATATAGAGGGAATGTGACTGACCTGACAGTTCTGGAATTTTTGATCAATTACTGCTTAGCTTTCAGTGGAACACTTTCAGACCCACATGACTTAATCCTCATTTATGACACTTCTGTTTAGCTTTATTTCTCTGATTCTCAGAGTGACTGAGATATTACTATTTCTATATAAACAGTGATAAATATGCCAATAGCAGTTCAAGAACAAATAAAAACAGATTTCTTCTTTCATATCTTCCTTATATGGTTAGGGCATACAAATTGATATTCATGCACGCAGTCATTAATGACAACATTTGAAGACTTCTCTGTTAGTTTAGATAGAACTGTATTTTTCAGCAAGCAGAAGTACAAGATATTAAGTGTTGCAGGATCAGAGAATAACCAGAAAAATGAAGAATGTTGCCTATGCCTTTTATTGGGAATTCTTTGTGTCATTTTCCTACTATTATCAGCCCTTGGTCATTTCTGCTGGATAAATATGTGCAGAAATATGGAAGTGCTGCGAGCACTTCTGCTCTCAACTCCTATGATTTGTGACTTTGCTCAGAGTATGTCTGACTAACCATTTGGCTAAAATGGCAGCACTATCACAGCCATTTCAGCTACTATCACTGTCAATCCCAATGAAACTGAATGGGTGTAATTATGAGATATTTTTAGGAAACATACTTTATATAGACAGGACCTCTGAGGGCAGTAAATTCTAGGACATAGGGAAGGATGTGCAAGAACAATACTTTCCACTTTAAATTACATGTTTCAATGTCTAATTAGAAAGTTTCAGTGGTTTCACTGATGTCATCTGCTTTGTGTCATAGCAAGGAAATAGTACATATTTTCATTCACTCTGGTTTTTTTACAGATTTACTCTGTATTTTAATGATATTTACACTTCACAGAACTAAAGCAAGAAAAATTTTACATCACCTTGTGTGCCTCATATATCATGGACCAGTTATCCATCTAGAGTTATAAACAATGGTTGCAAACTAGGTTGCAAACAAATTTTGCCTAAGGCATGAACCATAAATTAAAGTAATAATCGTCCCCGTAAGAGACAACTTTTTTCCACTGCTCTTTTAAAATAAAAAGGAAAGTAGGTCAGACAAATTTAGGATATTTTAGAGTACGTACAGTATTGTATTGTTTGCCAGCACCTAATTTACAATTACAGAGCTGCATGAATATTGAAATGATTCAGCTTCCCATTATAAATGTATGTGGCAGTTTGGTTGTTGATCAGTTTATGAAGTTAATGCAAATGAAACTGTCTTCCTGTCAGCATTTGAAATATATAATGCAGTCATGTTGTATATTCAGGGACAGGCCATTGACAGTCAATTAACAAGTTTGATTGGTATGTCAACTCATTCTTTTGAATTGTTAATAGTATGTTAATAGCATTCATTTCTTTGTGCGGTCCCATTTGCAGCTTCACAGTTACAGCTATTTTTTATGATTCTGAGTAACCTAAAATAGTGCCTTAATAATAGATTATTAAACACCTGTCTGGTGTAGCTTAGGGAGGTTTTTCTAGACTGGGAGTTTGCAGTGGATCCCTTTGATATTCAAATCAACAAATGATAGCCTTTTTATTCAAAACGTAAGTTCTTTTGATGGTTAGCTTGTTAAGAAATATTCAGCTCCAGTCTGACCTGATCTGGTTTCCCATGGAAAAGATCTGATGCTGTTTGAAGGTTCATAAATGGAATGCCAATGACAATTTGTTGTTGACGTTTTGCTGCCTCAGCCTTCAGATGCTGCTGGTTGATGTGCCGCTTTAGCTTCACCAAATAATGCTTGCAGGTAAATGATCTTCTGATTGATCAGGTAGTTTCAAAGCAAAGAGTTCTCTTCTGTGGTCTGTAGTCATGGTTTTTAGGCTTGGAGGGGTACTTTAAAAGATGCATCAAAGTTGACAGATGAATCTTGAGGCAAGGAATTATGGGAGACAGCAGAATTATGGGAATATTTTTTAGAGAATAACATATTAGCAAGAGTTTTGAAGACCTTCAAAGGTCTATCAAAGCAGCTCCCTATAGCAGATTTATTCCTCCTTTAAAAAAAATTAAAATTGGTATACTGGTTAACTCTCAATTTCCTGTGTTGGGAAGGTGTTGAGCTGATTTATTGTTCTCTGATGATGTCTTAAAGGGCATATTTCGTTTGAATTTCACTATTATTTTGTTCTTCATACAGAGCCTAGTCCTGCAAGATGCAATTTCTGCTTTTACTGAAGCTTGCATAAAATCAAAGCATTACATCACCTTACAAGGCCAGGATATACAGTGAAAAACATGCCTTTACATAAACATCCATGACACCCTGAGTTAGCATTAAAATCAAGAAATAAAAATATCAGTTGGAATAACTATTTTTCTCCACCTGTCTTCATATTACAGGCATTATTCTTTTATACCCTTCTCCATTCCCCATTAGTGCCCTTCCTGATTGTAGCACAGCTATTTTTCTGAAGAATCAGACTAGCTATTAGAAGTTCAAAACATACATCACAGAAAGAGTTCGTTTCTCTTTGGTTTGAACATTTAATTATTCACTATCAGCATGTGATAGTTTTTCTGCAAAAACATGTAATTGTTTTTTGTTGGAGAGCTATGTGAGTTAACTCATTGAGATCTGAATATCAGAAACTCTGAGGTTTGGAGTCAAATGCTGTGAGTGATTACACTGCCAAATGTGAACTCTGGAATCACACTGAAAGATGCTGTGTGCTAACCATACCTCACTGGACTTCGTAACAAATAATTCGTGCTAATTGAACTTAGGCCAGACTTTTTTTAACAGAACCCAGTCTTTTCACAAAACCCTCAAATGTAACCTAAAACTGGTAGATGAATGGTCAAGTCGTGCAACTTCAATCTTTACGTCATATAAATAGAATGTAAAATTTATATGAGACAGTTTCCATCACTGAAAATTTTGGCATTTTTGCATACTTTTCGAATACTGTGCACTGTTTAGCTGATAATTAGAAGCTCATTCTGTTGGGCTGAACAAGTAAAATATTAGACATTTGCATTGTCATCCAAGGTTATGTTTTCAGTAACATACCTATAATTTCTCTTAGCTCAAAAATCAATATTAGATATTTAAACTGTTCTCAGCATAATTTGTAGACTTTGATGCAGCCTCTGTTTTTGAAGAGATACTCTGTTGGTTATTTGTAAAATTCAAATTAAAAGTTAAAAGATTTTCTGATAATAATGTCATCAATATTGTTCCTAATTCATCATTTCTCTGCTTAAGTTTTAACCATTATACATCCAAGAGAACTTCTAGATCCCATCTCGTGTTCACATTAGGCTTGTGTAAGCATTTTTATTTTTATTTTTAAAAACGTGGTAAAAACTCCCTCCCCAGCATGGTTTTTATTTTGACATCTTGTGTCTTTTGAAGTAGCCTAAATATTTCACAAAAACTCTGTTCATACAGACTTATCTGTCTGAATGTTCTGTAGTATAAGGCTTAAGTACCTTTTATAGTGTTAAATGTTTATCATTCCAAAAACTATAATGTAACAATGACCATCTCATAGCAGTTTGGAATGCTTGTAATTTTTGGATAATGTTAGACTATAAAGACAGAAATCCTAATCAGATATGTATCATTTTTGATTTAATGTTCATTGTAAAGCTTTTGCACATCTGATACTTTTCATCATAGAGCAGGATCATGCCATCCTATATTATCCAAGATCATGAATTTATTTAAACAAATTAGAACAGTTCCAGGAGAAGATATTAAGAGATGTGCTTCCTGGAGTGCCCATTTTCACAACAGCACTGTCATTATCAGGCAAAAGGAAAATACTAAAGAAGGGATTTGAACCTGGGTCTCAACAATATTGCAGCTGATTAACCTAATTGCTGGATTATTCTTTGCTGGAGTCTGCCCCTCCCTTCCTCTTATTCAGCCCTTTTAGTTTCAACACTTGGCTTTCTATCCTTTTTTCTATCAGAGGGCTTGACTCTGCAATTAGTTCTTGCTTGCAAAATAACTACTTTATTAATAATGGAAACAAAATGGGGGAGCACATAGTAGATTTGCAGGCACTGGTTCTTGCTTTGTGATATGATATAAGATGGATAGAAACATGATTGCAGCTTGAATGGCACAATATGAGATACGTATATTATTAGTAATTTTTTGCTTACTAATATACTGTCAATATATAGCGATTTCCAGTTCTCAACTTTTATCCTTTTCAACCACTTAGAAAATTCCATGAAAATGAGTACTAAGAGGAACAAATTGAACATACACGAAACCAAAAACTACCCCAGAAAAAAAAGTTAGAAAATGTGTAATACAAGATAGTAACTCCATACCCAGATGAATATGCCTTGCTGTATATAATATAATTTAATACAGTTATAGTCTAATTATGAAACAATTAAAATTTTTTACAGAAATTTAATTTTTAAATGCAAGTTACCACTTAGTCAATAGGTAAGTTCTTGAAGTACTCCTGGTCTAAGTGAATATCTGCCCACTGAAAGCTCCATAGAAAACTCTGCTTCATTGCATGGTTAGGAATTTAATGATACTTTATATAAGGATGTTGTCCACACTGCAATTCTGATAAAAGGTCGGTATTTAAGCATACAACAAATAAAAGTTGTGAAAATATGTGTGGGTGAGCGTATTTAGTGTATTTCTGAGATTGTTATTGTGTTTCACTAATTTCCATTAATTTTATTTTGTTTTGTTAGGAATTTTTATATTTTAGGATAGTTGATAGCATGCGTGTAACAAAGGCATTACTTTTCCTCATGCATTTTGTTTCTTGGATTGCACTTCATAAACACTGTAATTCACATTACATGAGAATGTATAATACATCATCACTGTGGAATTACAAGTTCTTTAAATTTATATATTGGGTCATATCTTTCTGTTCAGAACACAGAATTTTAGCTATGGACTCTTGCTGTACTGCTGGATTTAGCAGGATTTTGCAGCTGATGCCATGGAGTCACTAACACCCAAACTCATTTCTTTGTCAAGTTTCGTTTAATTGATGATGCAGAAAAGGCAATATGACATTAGTTTGGCCAAGAATATTAAGTATATATGTAGATCTTTGTTGAAAGTTTCAGTTTCTGTAGGTATAATCAGAACTTGACTTGCAAATTTGCATTGGAAGATGTATCCCTAGAGAAAGATACTCTGGTATTTAAGGAAGTATTATCAGTGAAATATGAATAAATAAGCAGAGGATTGTGATAAATACTGTATGTCATGTAGGTTATATTTTATAAGCTTTACTATTGTGTGTATTGTACAGGTACACCTAGCTGCACGAACAAATCTTTCATTTCCACTGGGCAATGGTGTATATACTTATTATAAATTGGACTTCTGCACTAAATAATCCTTTTCATACATTAAGCTGTTTTAATGTTGATTATTACTTAGGTAGTCATAGATGTAAGTAAAATCCATGTGAGACTAAGTATACATAGAGGATGGGTAAAAGCAAAAAAAAAAAAAAAACAAAACCACAGTCTATGGCTAGAATGAGAACTATTACTTTTAGCTTACTGTAGTTACAGTTAACTTGTTTTCAGTTATCTGGTGCTTGGTTTTAAGCAACTGCTTCTTTCCTATATCCCAGTCATCACAAACCATCTTAAAGTAGCCAGTGACAATCATGAACAGCATATCTCGTGTAAGAATATTAAGCCAAGTGAAGGCTGGGAACAAAATCTTTTCTGTAAGAATAGAATGTCACGGTGTTAATGTGTTTCATACACTGTGAATTGCTGTCGTGTGATGAACAGCTTTCACTTTTCAGTACAGGGTATTTTCTCTGCCTAGCTGTCCCTCTTCTGTTTATAATCACATTAAACTATTTGACAGTTGGCATGAATAAGGATTGCAGACAGGTAGGAAAGGGAAGAAAACGACTCACTCTTTTATGACTGCAGTCTTGATTCTCCTTGGATGCTGAATTCCACAACAGTGGTGCAGCCTTAAGCAGTAGCACCCTTATTGTTAATAGAAACTTAAATCTAGAAATTTCTGCTGTGCTTTTTTGGACTGCTTTATTGCTGCAGTGATAGTTGAACTGGTGATTTAGTTTACTGTACGTGGACATTGTCAGTAGAAGCTTCAGTTAATGTGGGAAGGATATTACAAGATCCCTTTCTAAGTAGATTTTATGTTTAAGGATAAAAGTAGAAGAGACGAAGTCTGTAATATAAACACATATCACATCACTTAATCTTTTGTCTTTATCTTCCTTTAGATAGTGTGTGTATGGATACAGTTACCTTATAACCTGTCTCCCTTATGTGCTATCCAGTTCCCTAGAACTGTTAAGAGTAAAGAAAAATGTGGAAATCAGGGAGGGGGGGTTGTCTCATGAACATGCCAGCTATATCTTTCTCTGGTGGTATTTTATAAAGCTATTGTTCTGAAAATAAATTTAGGATTAAATAGTAAAACCACAAATGAGCTGTGTGGGAACCCCAAATAAATGCTTAGGTAACCTCATATAAGTTGTAGACAATTTTCACTTTACAGAGGAGGGTAAAAACAGGGGGGTTTTCATTTTTGCATCTTTACCCTGGCAGATTAAATGCTTTTCATAATTTGAATGCTGCTATGCTGAGCTGTAAACTGAAAAACAGTGTTAATGGTGAAATCTAAAAACTTCTGGAAAAAGGACTTCATTATCTCTGAAGAATCATCTGAAGCTTTGATATTACCTGATCTTTTACAGACTTCCTTTTGAAATATGGAAATCATATCATACTTTTTGTAAAGGTTATGATACCAGTTTGGGGATTTTTAACAAATTTTACTCTTTGATTAGATCAATGTCAGGAGAACTGCATCTTCTTTTGTCCTATACTGAATGTGCTTCTAGTAAAGAGTAGTTATGTTTTAATATAAACTGTTCAGCAGTTCTTCAGTCAAGTTTTCTCCCTTGTTCTGAATACTAGTATTTTAAAATATTTTTACCATATGTTCTGGCATGAGTTTTCATTTTTCCTAAGCTGTCTTGTTTTCTTATTTGCTGCCTTTATTTCAAACCTATCTGTGTCCATTTTTATTATTTCTACTGGTGCACATTCCAATTTAGTATCCTCTGTGGGTTTCATTATCATGCTGTTAATCCCTTCTTCCATTGACTTAATGAAGATGTTAAACAAAATCAAGCCTAATACCAATCCCTACGGCACCCCACTTCAGTTACATTGGCATTTTCATTACCCTCTCCTTACAGACTGTCAGCTAGTTAACAGCATTTATAATTAGGAGAGTTAAAAAATAATTTCCAGATATACCTTATCAGATATTTTAAGAATCCATATGAATTATAACTATTATCCTCCACTATCTCTGCATATATAATTCACTAAAAAACATAATCACCTGCAGTGAATATAATATGCATTTTGCAAAAATGCGGTATCCACTGCTCAAGAGTTCATGTCCATGTTGTGTCATTTCCCTCACTTCACACTGTTGGATACTAGTCTTTTCTGCCTTTTTTGTCTGGACCCTGAAAAGGCCTTTAGTTTTTCTAGTAAATACCAATTTAAGTGTCTCATTCCTCATCCCAACCCCAATTGTTAGGAATAGACTCATCTGAGCACATTTTTTAAAAATTTGTTTTGTTTGGCATCTTTATTTGAAGTGATATGAATAATAAATGAGGAAGTGTTAATCAGTTTGGAGGTTTTACTCCATCTTTTAGATAAGGTATGTTCATAAAGCTGAGTGTTCTGCAATTTTTCACAGTTGGCAGATTTGCTAATGTGGTTGTGTGAGAACTTGTGATTTTTTTCAAAAGCTTGAGAGGAATGGTAGGCTTTGTAAAAGGTGGCAGATTAATAGTCATGAAGACTAGAATTCCACTGTCCCAAGGAAGAAATGCATCAAAGATTAATACTCTTGTTAGCTTGCTCATTTTAAAGTAGGGAGACTGCTCTTTTTATATTTAGGAAAAAGCACCCTTCAGAATGTGGAGAACAGTTTATCATCTATAGCAATTAAGTCTTTGTGCTGTCTACTGTAATTTTCCATGAAGGAACAATATGTACCCTGGGCACTAGTACAGCACACAGGCCAAAATATGCATATTAAGTAAAGAATATTTTTACATCCATTTTGTTCATTTCCTCTCTCTCTATTGGAGATTCCAAGTTGACTAAAACAAGAGTCATGGAGAAGATTTCAGACTAGCCGTCTGTCATGCCCACATGGATGTATTAGATGGCAAGCCTTTTTCACCCACTTTATTGGAATCTTTCTAGATGTTTATAACTACAGGTTCTGACTTTAAAAGCTGCATTTATTTTTGGTTTATGTCTAATACTCCCTTGGAATATGAATGACAATTTTTGAGGTGGGTTTTCTTTGTGAAAATTTCAGTTTTTGAATCTTTGTCTTCTGTAAATCAGAAGTGTGCGGGTTTTATTTCTGTCAATTGTAGAGCAGAATAAAATTGATTTGACATGGATCAAGATTTAAAAATAACCAACACACTTCCAAAAATGTGTATGCAAATATTACGATTTTCTGTGATAGGTTAGAACAGTTTTTAAAAGATTATTTTCAAGCTAAGACTTTGATTTTACCTTCTCTTAAGTTTTTGACCTGATTGTCCCTCTCAAGTCTGTGCATTTAGCATTTTTTCAAGGTACTACAGACCTTCAGGAATGTATTAGATGAGATTGCCTGCTGCAAATCTACACTGTCAAAAGGCTCATTTTGAGTTATTTGATTTTTAGAGGATTGCGGAGGTGTTTACAATTGGGAAGTATAGAGTATGATTTGGAGATATTCATTATATTGGCTTAGTATTCATAACAGTATTGTGGCTTCTTCAGATGCGCTGTTGAGTTTAAAGAACTGCCAGGTTTTGTGCTGCACAGTGTTTGTATACTGTGTGACATGATACTTCTCTTTGGTATAATTTAAATTAGGAAATGCTCAAAAGTTTTGGTGTGTTGATAGCGTTATGACACTGTGTTCAATGTCAAATATGACTTTGTGGGATGATGTATCTTAATTTTCCCGAACTGCAGAGAAAAAAAAAATACAACCTAGGTTAGGAAATTACAGTACTATTTCACTTCTTGTTAAAAAAAATGTTCTGTGAATTTTCAACCCACAAATGTGTAAGTTCAAAGAGAACACACATTGATAAAATAAACTTTAATAGTGAAGAGCAATACAAAATGATGACTGTTTTGTAGTCTTGTAGCTTAGGAAGTCGGATACATATTGAAACATCCATCCCAAAATAAGAACTAGCAAATTTGAGTCACAGCATCTGAAAACTAAATTATAAAACCCTAGAAGCTGTGGAAATATTACAGCTAGTTCAATAAAATAGCCATAATATACTATTGATTAATTGTTATTGATTAATTATACTTTCTTGACCTAACTAGGAAAAAAAAATATTTTATTCAAAGGGAAGTTTGAAGTTTTGAGTATGATGCGCAAACATTTGACTAAGCTATATGTGGAGTCTTAGCAATATCAGGGTTTTTGGTCAAAGGCAGCAATAAAATTTTTGCTCAAATGTAACAATAACAATAATAATAATAACAATAATTTAGGAATATATCCTTCATCTTTTAGCTACTGATAACTGCACATTTTTCTCAGAAGAAAACCTGTATCAAACTCAAATATGTGTTATGAACTCATTCCTGGAATTTTTAGACTACGATTTTGTAACAGTTCAAGAAAAAACATGTTAATTATATTAAAAGTTGGATGTATTAGAATCATGTTAGTCAGATACAATTTGTTTTCATAGTGTGAACTCAAAGCTTTTCAATTACTGTTGTCTAAACGATGCCTTTAAAACTTTATTCATACTAGTCAGTTGAATGAAAGATTTCACATTGCAAAAAGCAATTTTGCCATCATTATCTAAAATAAGAGGGCCCTAGGAAGAAAGGATTATCATATATTGAATAAAAAGTTCACCACCTTGCAGCTTTAATCCCGTTAGAAAAGATTATTTCTATCTAACTTAATCAGCCAGAGGTCTTTATTGCCTGGAGTATTAATTGATTTAGGTCTTCATTAAGGTCAGAGGTACCCGTGGCTGACCAGAGGCAGCCTATTAGTGTGTTGTCAGTTCTGCTTATTTACATTGACTGAGCCTAATGGTGGGCTGTGTCACTGTTAGGTCAGGGGGTCACTGAACCTTTTGTGCACCCTGACCTGTTAAAGGGCAGCAGTCACTCAGACACCAAACTGCATTCATAACAAAGATTTGGCTGATTGCATATTGACTCTGTCCTTCCAAGAAACATGTGTTTGTGGTGCAACTATTAGCATTTGCCAAAGTATCTGTGGGTGAATGTTTGAGATCCCTCTGTTAGAAATTTCCAGCAATTTTTATATTGTCAGTTAATCACTAGCAGGTCTTAATAATACCAGCAGGAACAGTTTCATAAACTTTCCGTGTTGCTCTTGGCCTTTAATTAAAAAAGAAACAACTTGGTGCATATCTATAGGTATCGTATTATTTCTGTTTCTTTCTAGGCAACAATAATTGCAGCTTTTCCTTTCTAATTAGCAGCTTAATTTAGACCTTATGTTCAATTAAGTCTGGTTTTCTCATTGTTTCTTTTCCTGATACATACATATTATATATACATATATATGTGGGAGATACGTTGTGTCCTTTTAACTTAGAATACTGTTAAAAACTTTTTCATGGGATAGAACAGTTCGAAGTGGCACTGAGTCAGTTCTTCTCACTGTTCTTTCCGTGATACCATAGATGCTTCCCTTCTGTTTTCCTAATGAGTGAAAGCGCCTTAGGAGAAAAACTACTATAGAGTCTTCCATTGGTATAGGCTGTGCCCTAGGTCTGACTTATACTTATCCCTGCAAGACAGCTACACTGTGAAAACTATTAATTCTCAAATAATCTCTTAGCTTTCTATTGGTGAGAGCATGCATTGCATCCGCTGAGATTCTGATTGTCCACTGAACTCCCCTGATTATTTACAGTTGTGCTGACTGAGCAAAACAGCTGCTAAACTATTATGTTAACTTATAACATATATAAGTCTTTATAACTTCCAAGGACTCACCTTCCATTTAACTTGCAATGATACAAATGAAAATAAAAAGGGACGAAATGTGAAATGACATGAGGCCCCATTTATAACCTGCTTACTGCTGTGAAATAATATTGAAAATAAATTTGTACAAGTGAGCATCTCAGCAGTATGAAGCTTGGGTTTTTGAGGTTGTCTTTGGTTCAAGTCTTTATTGAAATTTTAGCTCTGGAAACATGTGTATGGTCTGCAGTGAAAATCAAATCACCAGTGAGACATCCACTGTATATATACGGATCCTTTAAGGATCAATATAGATCCTTTATATTGTAGTTTTGTTTATCTGCTGAGCTGTATAATTCAAGTCCTCTAGGCTTGATACACTGTGAATCTATACCCTGAAAGATCTTCTGTTGTCCTCGTAAGTGCTCCAAAAAGATAAACTGTTGCAAGGTTCTAGCAGGGTTTTGCAGAACACTTTCACAACACAAGTACTGACACCATACATTGTGACAGCTCCTCTTGTAAGATTTCAGTACTGTGAACAAGATAGTATGATGACTTCCCTGTTTTAAATGCCTTTTACTCTGTTAACAATTTTCTGTATAATGCTTCAAACATTCCAGAGACAACGTCTTGAAATCTGCTAAAACAGTGTTTGTACTGGTTTGCTGCTTTGTCCTTGCTGATTATTTATGCTTGCTTTTCATGACTGAGTCACTGGGAAAGAGAAGAGAGACGCCCCTCCTCCTTCCCTTATTCTAAATTATGTCCCCCTGAAATACAGTTGCTGCAAATCTGTGGCCATTTTTTTATCCTTTTCCCCTCTTATCCCCTTGCATCCACCCTTCCATAACATGGTGGCTTGTTGGAAACACTGTTTTTCTATTAATTGCTTCTTAAGATACAAACAAGTATGTTAGGAACAGAGGGACTTTTTCAATTGATTTTTAAAAAACTCTGCAAAATTCCCACTGAATCTTAGCCAAAAGTGATGCCAATTTTGCTCAAATCCTTCAGAGATTTTTTTATGACCTTGCTTATGACCAGTGGGGCTAATTGTATCAGAACTGTCCAGGATACTTTAAGAAAGTGCTATCTTGGTCTGTATTTCAAAACACTGACAGATATTTTATCGTTAATTAGTATTCATATTATGTCTCAAACAATCTGTTCAAGAATAGGGGAAGTGAACTGGTTGAGCAGCTCTTCTGTCTACCTAATAATTAACATGGGTGATGCATGGAAAACCAGCAGCTCAACAGGGGAAAAAAGGAAGAAATACCGTCAGTGTGATTTTTTTTTTTCTGTAGAAGTATAAACTACCTGCATTGGAGTTTCTGACTAATGCACGGATTTCACTTTGCAGAGGTGAAAATGAATGGTTTGCTTTAAAAACGAACCTGTGCCCCTCTGAATCATATCTTTCTGAATTTGTTTCTCATCTTGTCAGTATGCCACTTGGTAGCTGGCTGGACTCCCTTCTTCAGTGGCACATATTTTAAAATAGCTCTGTAAAAAAAAAAAAAAAGGACCATTTGTTCCTATAAACCAAAATATTGCTTTCATATATTTTTTCCAAATTCAGGATTATATATAGCATTATCAAACAATATTTCAGGTATTTTTCACCATTTAAATAGTTGATGTATGTCAGTTGATATATTGTTTCCTCTCTGCCTCCTCCCCCTCCTCAGCTGCTAATCATAGAACTTGTATGCCAAATTGTGTAAGATACTCTTCCAATAGTTACATGTGTGAGTCTTTTGTGAGACACAGACAGTTATGAGGACAGATTTGGAGTTGCATATGGGTCTGTCACATGGTTTGATTGCCATGTCTTCTAGGACACAGATTTCTTTTTTAATTATTCTTAATTCTGAGGAATTTTTACAGTTTATACAGTAAGTTCTGCAAAATTCTTCTGAAAGAGTCCTTGCACAGTCCATTTTCTCTGTCTTTACTCCTAGCAAAATTCTTCCTGTGCTGACTTCAAAGCTGCTTACGCCCACCTTACTTCCCACTTCTATACTTAGTTTTCTTTTGATAGTGAATAAAATTTACTGTTTCACTGATTAGGAAATGCACAGACGTTCTAGAGAAGTGCAGCATAAGATGATGAAAAGTTTTCATATTTACATTAAGATTTTATAAAAAAGTCTTTGACATGTCTGAATAATAAGAATAAATGTTTCCTTTTCTGGCTGCTGTTAAAAAAAGTAGGTCTTCAGAGTGTTGCCAGGAAGATTTTGGAAAATAAGCCCGAAGTAACTGCATTGCAGTAGTAAATCTGGCCACCCATTTAATTCCATTTTCAAAAGGTGACCCATCTCTTTGTTCAAGTAGCATTCTTCAGCATTTTATTTTCAATCTGCAATTTGCTTTTACCTTCTGATCTAATATCATCACTTTTTGTTCATACACTGTCATTTAGGTGTTCTGCAAGTATATTTTTACATTATTTTTAAATTAGTTTATTAAAGATGTTACAGATATGTACTGATACTTTCTTATATGGTTTTATATAAAACAAAGCTTAAGACATAGAAGATTAAAAAAATAGCATTGAACCAAAGATAATGTGCATCATCACTCAAAAGAAAAGAAAACAAGAACATATTTAACCATGTTGGGGCATCAGTGTGATCCAACAACTGTAACAGTCCACGACATCAGATTATTGTTTTGAGCTGACGCATATATCCATGCATTAACTGTTGGGTTACAGTTTATTGCAGTGCTGTGTTTCTGTGCTGTAGTTAAATCCCTATAAAAAATTGTCTTTAGACTGGCATGTTTGCTCCATTTGTGACAAATGATGGCAAAGAACAGTACTATTGAAAGAAGCTAGCTGGAAGAGAGAAAGGTGCTTCCCTTGTCTTCTGTAAACTCCCAGAGTGTTATTTACTTGGTTTGATTCTCTCCTAGGTTGGTGATATTCTCTACTGTGCTGGACAGATTGCTCTGGTACCTTGCACGATGCAGCTTGTTAGAGGTGGCGCAGGCAGAGAGGCTGGAGTGTCCCTCCGTCACGTTGAGCGAGTTCTTCAAGCTATGAGCCCGAAGACTGCACTCCACCACGTCATCACAGCCAGCTGCTATGTAACTGACAGCAAGAGCATCCCTATTGCTCGCTCCACGTGGCAGAAGAAATTAAGGGAATGCAAAAAGGTAGCTGCCATATCCATTTTCTTCTTTCTGGGTTGTCTTTTTTTTCTCTCTGAGTCTTGCAGTAATATCAGAATTTTCTCAGCACATTTCAGAGGGGTTAGATTGAGCTGTTATGTTCTGGCTCGTAAGTGATTGTGCACAACTGAGAAAGAAAATTGCTTAATAGAAAGTTATATTCACCACTAACTTTGTCTTAATTCCCCAAAGCATTTTGTTAAAGAACTCTTAAAGAACAGTCAATTTCTCTAACAAAAATGTGAACAATATCTTGTTTGAATTACTTCTGCCCATATATTTTTGCATAATGAGAAATGGGCATTTTACTTCAACTTTTTGTGAGTTGTTCTGTTGAGGATTTTTCCCCCACTTTCTTAAAAACAATATTGTTAGGATAACTGAGTTTAGCAATTTACTGCTCTTTATTGCTTTATATTCAGCTGGACTTCTAAGACCACATCTGGACATGCCTGTCTATTGGTTAATCCTAACAGCATAATAATTTGCACAGTGATTTATAATGATGCCATAATAATTTCTAATTTGTTTGTGCCCCTTTTCTTAAATAGTCATGGAACTATTTAAGGCCAGACAGCCTTAAAAGGTAGTGGACACAAATCTTGTAAATAAAACGTAACTTCTCCCCAAATGCATAATTGCTGTATAATTTAATATAGCCTAATTATTATGCTTTCTTGGGGTTTGGAAGCATAGAATATGTTAATATTTTCATAGAAGAAGGAAAAAGACACCTGAAACTTTCCTTCTATTTGCCTTTGTCTCCAGTCTCTGCACTAGACAAGTGTCTTTCTGAGTAAAGATGTAACTTTGCTTACGTGCTTACACATCTCAACTTGATTTACTAGTAAAAACTACTCTGAAATAGTGTTTATTACTCCTTCAAGACCAGATTCAGATCCAGTATTGAATCTGAATTCAATTTGGTTTTTCAAATTAAATTCCCATTTTTGTTCCATGACCAATTAGTAACATACCATGACCACAAACCCTATCTGCTTTCTGACTTGCAATATATATGATGGGAAGACAGATTGGTGGTGTTTGCCAGTTCTTTTAAATGTATCCTTTTTCCATATATACAGTCTTTTAGGTCTTCCATAGTTTTTATGCATACCAGCTACTCTTTATCAAGTATTTTATTTCTTCCACTTACTAAGATGACTAGGCAGTACTGGCTTTTTTGTTTGTTTGTTTGTTTTAGCTACCTGAAAAATACTGATGAAGTTGCTTACTTTTCAGCTATCACTAATATCTATTCCATGTCACTGTTTGATTGTTCAAGCCATAGCTTAAAAAATGGATTGTTGTCTGCACATACTCCTGTGAAGTGATAGCTGCCTGACAGTTTTCAGAAATCTTTAAGAAAAACATCCTGCAATCAGGCATCAGGCAATCCTGTAGGATGTTCATCAGTCTTATCAGATCATAATTCAGTAATGACAGTATCAGAAAGAGAAAAAAATATTTTGTGAAGTAATGTGTGCCGCAACACCATCTAAAAATCCTTTGGATAAAACCTAAATATAAATGAGAGTGAGATGTTATTAGCAGCTGCAAGTTCCTGTTTCTATAATTTTGTCAATAGGAGGATCAGACAGAGGAATTAAATTTTTCCTTGGGATATGCATATATTTTGATTAGTACAGGTTTATCTACAAAGTAAATATTTCTTACCAAATATTTCTGTTACAAGGAGCTAGAGGAGGGAATTACCCTGCCCTGAAAATACAATTGTCCTGTTAATGAAAATAGAGATTTTGTATTGAAAAATGATAAATTGTACAACAGTTGTACTTCTGCTTCAGTATCAGTGAAAACAGGTAATGTAGTTTTTACTTTGGAGCAGCCTTCCAGCTTCTGTAAGATACTGCCTTTCTGTGTGGAAGACAGAATATGGTAGCCTTACTCTGAAGGCATATTCCTCACCTGTGTGCTTTTGTTTATGTTTTGGTATCCCAGTGCTACTACAGACGGTTCTGTTGAATACCATGACATGAAATAATGGTCTGGTTTCGCCAAGTAAACTAAGTCAGCCAGACAAAAAGTACTCTATTATCTTTTAACTTTATTTTAAGCAGTGGCCAAAGGCCTGAACCAGTAGCAACCTACAGATTACTTAATAAGAACAAATGGTTTCTCATTTGAAATTGTTCTCCTTCTGTCATCCATGAAAAAAGGAGTTTGTTTGTGCAAATAAAACAGCTCAGCTCAGAACTCATTTTTTTAAGCTATATATCATGAAGCGTAGAATTAATTGTTTTAAAGATGGGATTTAGACTCTATATTTCTGTTCCTTGAATGTTCTGTATTTAGTAGAAAAGCGATGGTATATTAAGATAATTGTATTTAAAATGGTGGCTAAATCATATGCATCAGAACTACCAAAGGTGTTCTTCTTAAGAGCATGAGAAATCTAGCAGTCTGTCATGTGGTGATACCTGGTAAATATCTTTTACATAAATAATACTGTTCAGCAACTTCCCTTGAATCCTTCTACATGTTTGATGGCAGTAGTCAGTAAAGCACAAAAGGGATTATATAAATTGTTTCGGACAACCATATATTGGACCTGACAGCACATAATATAAAGAGAAGTATGAGAATTGTTCTCTGGATGTGTTTATATAGCACAAAAGGTTTACTTCTAGGAGCTGGATGTGGACATGCACTTACTCAAAGCTTCATTTGAGATAAGGCCACAGGGTCAGACACACTTAGCTGGACTTTAGAAGACTTCCTGTAATATTGCCAGTGACAATTGTCTTTTAGGAACTTCTCAAGTTGCAAAGAGAAAGATCAATTATATATAAATTTAATTATTTTTAAAATTTAGATAAATTATAAAAAGTATATTTCAGAATAATCTGTTTTTTTCCAGAGGAAATATTTCATATTCTATTAACTAGAGAAGTGGTTCTAGTGAGCATCGAGGATGGGAGGGGATTGTAAGAGAGGGAGCAAACAGTAACAGTAAGCAGGCTGGACCCCCTAGCAACTTCTAACTTGTTTCAGTCACTCAGCCTCTGGTCCCTTCCTTACTCAAGCATCATTCCTTCCTTCTTACACAACTCCTTTCTACTCTTGTCATCCTGGTTTCCCTCATTCCTTATGGCAGCTCAGTATCTGCACTCCCAGCACCATTCCTGCAGCCTCAACCCTACAGTATAACCCCCGAGCCTCCCTGAGCTCCAGTTACCCACAGTCATCAAGGGTTGTGTCCTTAGAGCTGGAATCCAGCCCCTGTTCCTCTCTCCTCTTCCTTCATATGTCCCTTTGAGTTGCAGCGTCGTTGGAAAAGCCATTCGGGGTGAGAGGAAACAGAAATCCGGTGCAGGGATGTAAGGTTGTAGTAGAAAGAAAAAAAAATAGTGAGGAGGGAAGGACAAGAAAGCAGCCCCACCAAGGGTTCACTCAAAAGAACAACACCTAAATCACTGGGCAAAGGATCTTTGGATCAACATTTTGAATGTACACAAGAGAGATTTCCTTTGTTGAAACTAAAAGGTATTGTAAAAACTGAGATCTAGAGTGAAAGAGCATTTAATTCTGTAGGTGGATAAAACTGCATTTTTGTTATTGAAGAAATTAAAATACAGTTAAGGGAAACAGTGGTTAAAATAAAAAAATAAAAAAAAAACCACAAAAAACCAGAGGCTGCAAAAATAGCATAAAAACAATTATGCAAATGAATAATCAAACCCAAAACCTACGAAAACTTATTGGAATTAACAAATACAAGTGCCAGCCATCATCGTTTTTGAGTTACATTCCTTCCACAGTTTCATTGTGATTGCCAGGCATACTTAGGGATATTTTGATACTCTTGAGGAGATAAATTTAGGGACCTTCTCAAGCATACCTAGTAGCAGTTGTGTGGTAGAACAATTTCTGTCTAATCCAGTAGTTAGCATTTAGGGGGTTTTTGGGCTTTGTGTCTTCTTGGGGCTTTTTTTAAGTAGCCAAAAAAAAAAAGAAATAAGCTTATAGCATTGCTAAAACTTTCTGGAAGAAGAACTGACAGTTTTCCAATTAAGTCTCATCTTGTGTTTTTCTTTACTTCACATCTTTTAATGACAGTGTCATGTAATATGATGATTTTATAAGCGGTTTTGCTAACTCATTCAGCAGAGTAATCAATAGAAAAAAATAAGCCAGATGGGTTGTAGTCCATTTGTATTGGGTGGGACAGATGGCATTATTGATAGATGGAAATATTCCAAATAATTATTGTATAATGATATAACAGTGACTGTGCCTGCAAAATTTTATTAATTTACTTTGTGAATGCACTTTATTCAGTAGGGCTTGAATTGTACCATCTAGACAGTACTCCCACTATATTTAGTTGGGAGCTGAGTCTACACCCAAACTTCTTCCCCTACCCATGGGCTTTCCATGCAGAGACATTCCTGTGGTATTTTGTTAGACTGTTTCAAGTGGTGGGTTGTACTTCTGCCTGTATAACAGATTCCCCTAGGCTAACTGAGATGGGCAAGGTCATGGTTACATTTTTTTTTCTACCTCTGAATGCTTGTTTTTTGCTTTCTTTTGTTATCCTCACCAATACAAGGAAGAAATATAGTGTGCTGTCTCAAGATTTCAGGCGTTCCAGCTTGCTTAGCTGCTGTGTTTTATTTTTTTTACATTTTGCTGATCTCCAGCAAGACTTGGTATACCTAGATCAATAAAATATATAAATTCTGATAAACTGTGTAATAAATACTCATTTAGACTGCTGTTATGCAACATGGATAAATACTGGAATACCATGGAAAAATACTGTGAATTAATTCTTTCTGTGAGATAAGAGCACGTTAACTTCCTTGCAGAAAAATTTTGAGGCCATTTGCTGCTTTTGAAATACATTTGTTTATAAAAATGTCTGAATGCTAAAAATTACTTTGTTATTTTGGTTGGATGAAAGATGTACAAAACTTGGAGGCAGATTTTCCAGAGCTCTCCGAAATGTTATCTCTTATTTCTTTGTTATAAAAAGAAAAAAATATAGGGAAATACTTCAGAGTATTCAGTACACAATGTTTTGTTATCAACAGAAAGTTTAGAATTGGTTGTGTTTGTAAGTGAACCCAAAACGTTGGTGAAGGGAGATTTTGAGACAGTGAAAACAATATATTTTGTTAAAATTAGAAGACAGAGTTGCATAGAAAGATAATATTTAATGTAATGTCAAGACATATTAATAGCTCTAAGGTCATTATATCTTTTTTTCAGCAAGTCATTTTATGCATAGTATTTTTTTCTTAAATTCTACTATTATAGGTCAGTTCCCCTCTGAGTTATTGTAATAAGCAGCTGCCAATGTATTTTTCATCGTCATTAATGAAAAATCTACTTGGTAAAATACTTCCTGTGACATTAAAAATATATGCCTTTGGCCTTTTTTTAACAGAGGTTGCATTTGGACATTAGTTGCCTGGTTCTGTCCCACCAATGAATTTCTGGGCAAACATAGTGCAAACTTTAAAAGTTCTCTAGCCCATCTTCTTCTGACAGAAGCTTTCTCTTTTTTTATGGTAAGAATTCAGTATGAGTGGCTGTGATCCCATGGTTGTTTCAAATCCAGCAAAGAGTGCTGCAGTTGACTTTCATTCTGTCAGGAATGCCAGTCAGGTTGTTGACAATGTGTGTCTTAATAGAGTGTAATGCAGAAGTGATGGAGGAAAGATTCACAGTGTTTTATCTGATATATATTGTGAATGGGTTCCACACTTATTTCAACACTCGGGTAACTTGATGCCAAATTTAAAAATCTAAATTTAAACCTTTTGGACCAGATTTACAAACTGTTTAGATGTCAAAAGATGTAAGTGTACCCGAAGTAGGATTTTTTAAAGATACCTAAGAGAAGTCATCTAGGGCACTGGGCCCCTTCAAGAGAGCCCCTGCAATTGTACCTTCCTCCTGTAAATGCCATTGGTGCTTTCCTGTATCTTTCCACTTTGCCTTACAAATAATGTACAGGTCCCAAGTTATAAACAAGTTAAATCTTGAACAAGAATCTGTCTAGCTACATGCAGTTGTTTCCTGCAGTAATTAGTGTGTTTTCATGGCAGTCATTTAGAATGGCATCATGCATCTGTAACAGCAGTCTGTGCATTGTTCAGACATTCCTGTGCTATTTGAAGTATACAGACTGTCATGAATTTAAATAAAATTCATGCATTCTCTAACACTTTATCCTAAAAACAACAGAAGTAGCTTATGCTCAAATAGTGGAACTTGAAGATTTTTCTTGCTGCAAAGGATTGGATAAAGGTTTAAGATCCTCTTTTACCTATAGAGAAAATTACTATAAAACTTAGACTGGATTATTTAAAAATGTCCCCAGATTTCTGTGAGAAGATACGTATTTTTTCACCATTCTGAACAGATGTTTCTAAGCCAGTAATATTCAGGTACACTTTTTTGTCTAATTTATTATATGTATTGGTTAATATCTTTATTTAATACATTGTTAGATTTCCAAAAAGTGTTGTAAATTCTGTGTCCTATAGTAAATAGTATTGGTAATGTTAATTTAATTGGTCTCCTTTTACCAGTTTCTTGAACAAAATAATCAAAATATAAGTAGTAGAAGTAAACAAGTATTATAAAGGTAAAAATGACAGATGAGAACAGTGCTACATTTACATTGCAGTAAAATCTCACATAGGTTAATTAATATGATTTGTAATATTACCAGAGGACACTACGTATTTTTGAAAACCATTGCTGACAGCCAGTACCTATGCCTATCAAAACTTCAATAGGAAGAAAGAATATGCATGTTTCTGTTTCCCTTTTTTTGTCCCATCAGGTTCATAACATCTTTTTTGCTACTAGATGCTATTTTGAATGGTCCACAGTTTGATACATTAACCCAGGCTTCTTTTATGGCCCACGTTCAGAACACAGAGTACATTAAATTGCACAGTGCTAGTGGGTCTTTCATCTTGTGCCTAGTGTATTTCATTTCCCCTGTGTTCAGATTAGGCAAAGCTTTTCTATTCATTTGAAGCAACTGTAATGAGAATATTTAACACAGGTCAAATGCAGATAGTAGAAATCCAGAGATCCTTGAAAACAGTCTGCCATTTGACAGTGGGCAACAATGGGAGGTGAAAGGTTTGCCACTTGAACCTTTTCTTAAAAGAAGATTATGATATTCTATTTGTAACATTAGTGGAGCCTTAATAACTTTTAAAAAGGAGCATAGTCAACTGAAAGAACATGACTTTAACTAAAGCCATTTTTAGAAATAGAATATATGTGTATAAAAATCATATGATTACATAATAGTCTAAAGAATATTCATGAATTCAACTTGTAGAATATAAACAACAAAATTAACAATAGAAAATAAGAAAGGAGAGCATTTCTTCTGTGATCATTTGTGTAGATATCTACAGATACAATCAAATCCTCAGCTAGTATAAGTCAGCATAACTCTGTGATTTCCATGAACTGATTTACACTAGCTTATTTGCCATTTACAGGTAATATATCCATGCATTTGAATGTTGTTTTTCAGGTAGACAGAGTGAAGAAATGCATGTCAAGTTATTCAGTGTGGTAAACAGCCTAGTTCATCCAGGCTGACTGATTTTCCCCTGCAGCAGTTCCCTTATAAGACTGGTTTTGAGTGATTCTTCATCTCCTTTGCTGAAAACATTAATTCTGTTTTGAGCCTGTCACTTTTGTGCTAAGCAAGAGTGCATATATGCATCCACTGTTTGCTTAGGCCAGAACCTCTGGTCAAAAGTCTAATGTGTGATGACTGTGAAAGCCATTACAGAGTTTCATCCCTGAAGCAAGTACCTGTTGTCACTGCCTGATTATAGAGGGACGAATGCCATTTTGGTTGCAAAGTGATCAAGGTCCTACCTTCAGGAATCTTCCCTATTAAACTGTAGTCCAGATTACATGTAGGGCACTTTAAATTCCCACAATGAAGGATAGAATTTCAGGATTTCATCACCTTCAAAGTTTTTTTTGTTCTTCTTTGGATGAGGTAATCCTGTTGATTAGGACTGAAAGAAGAGCCATATTACCACCTCAACCTACGTAGAAAGTCTTATTAACAACTAGTCCTTTCTAAAACTGTAGCAAGTTAATCTCTTTCAGACCACAAATATCCCTTCCAAGTTACCGCTTCCGACAAGTAGCTTGATATTCAATTCTAAGTAGCTATTCTAGCTCTTGGTCTTTTCCAGGGAGGATATTTTAATTTGTCTCTTCAATGTAAGCTCTGTAAAAATCAGAAAACTCAGATCTCAGAAACTAGTCAAACTTATATACTGAAAGTCCTTCCCTGTGGGCAATATCCTCTTTGTCGTGGTTATGCAGGACCTGGAAAAGCATTCCTGTTGCAGGAAGGAAACTTGCTTTTGAATAGTGTATGGGGTCTTCCTGGGTCTTCCTAAGAGCCTCTATGATGCTGTGTTTTGGATTTGTGGTTAACATGCTCATCTTGCACATTTTCAAGGCTTTCAAGGCTTTTTCCCAGTCAGCACCCCAGTTAATAGACTGGGTGTGGGCAAGAGGCCATCAAGGGGATATCCCATACCATATGACACCATGCTCAGCCATAAAAACTGGGGAACTTGGTCTTCCAAGGTGGCTATTCCCCAGAGGCTGGCTGGGCATTGGTCTGCTGGTGAGAGGAGGTGAAGGATTGCCTTTGCATTGCTAGTTTTATTATCTTCACCTGCAAAAGTGTCCTTACCTCAGCCCAAGAGTTCTCTTGTGTCTGGTCTTCATATTGTCTCTCCCATCCTGCTGGGGCTTGGGGGTATGCTAGTGGCTCTGTGAAGAAGCTGCTGGGACCCAACACCTCAAATAGATTCAGCAAATTACCACTGAAGACAAACTCCACAATTAACTAGTAAAATTCATGCCTGTCCTTCTCCTTCGTGAAGTTTCAGTCAAAATTAGAGCTCAAAATATCACCTCTTCCTTTTGAAACTGTGCAAGGATCTTGTCTCTATTTAGATACATTAATGATCTTCTACCATCAAAAAATCAAAAGAGGGGAAAAAAAAAATTGAATCGGGAAAACATCTTCGTTCTTCGAATGGAAGTACTTCTTTACTATTTTATTGTATGATCCAAGGGATCCTACTAAATTTCAGTACTTGATTATCCTCATTTCTGGTTCTGTGTGCTGGTCATAATAATAATTTCATTTCCTCTTCTTCCTCCTTTTCTCTGAAGGATATCACATGGTCTTCAAAATTAATAATAGATCTTTAATTTTCTTATTCATAAAAGTCAAACTACCCCAAAAATTATTTATGCTTTCCTGTACTCCACTTTCAAAAAAGCATGTAAGACAGTGTGAAAGTGAGCTATCCTTTTTTGAAACCTCTTCAAATTTTTGCATAGCAAAAATGAGCAGTGCTCCCTGGTCAATACCCAGTCACATGCATGCCAGCTAGCAGTGAATAATCACTTTCAGCTTCCTCCCTGTTTTTATTCAGCTTCATTGATGAAAAATAAAAATGCATCCAGCTGATATGATACCTGTTCCCTTCTCATCAGTCCTTTGGATGTAACACCATAAACACAGGTGGTTAACACTTGAAATATAACTTTGATTTTATCTTGGACATTAGTCAGTGTTAAAATTATGCAGGTCTTTATGCGTCTCACTTATAAGCACCTTTGTGGAAACACCCTGGCCATCTTCTGTAGTTGACCAAAATAGTTACTTTTGTATAGATATATAAATATATCAATGAAGAAGCGAGTGTGAAAGAGGAAAATGTAACTCTTAGCTGAAGAAAATACTAATTGCCAACCATTTTTAATTAAGATGGTGATTTTGGTAAAAGATTGTCGTAATTTGTCAAATGAGTGTTTGTGTGGAGTTGCAGATAGCAATTCAGTACTGCATAGTCTCATAGTCTCTCTGTGCATGTTCAGCAGAATTACATGGAGGAGACATATATATATATATACAGATTTTTCTCCCTCCCTCCTCTTATACATATATATGCCTATAGACATAATAAATGTACATTACAAGCATATCCATGAATAGATATTTATGTTTTTTTCTTAGTATAACAACTTTTAACAGGCATGTATATTAATACATGTCACTTAAAGGCCATTTACTGAAAACCTTCCGTTCTAATCCTCTGTACATGGAGTCACCGGCCTTCAGGAGCATAAGAGTTAAGATCCCATTATATATTTCAGTAGTAATCTGAGAGACATATCTTCATATTCAGAAGAACAAATTTGCTTTCCACATAGCTCATCCCAGTGACTGCTGAGAATGGCTACACATTTTACTCAAACTTGCCTTAGAACTTGTAGGTCATTGTGAACTTTCTCTTCCAGTTGGTCTGGCTGGGGTGGAGTTGATTTTCTTCACAGTAGCCCCTATAGTGCTGTGTTCTGGATTTGTGGCCAACACTGTGTTGATAGCAGACCAGTATTGGCTGTTGCTGGACAGTGCCTGCACAGCATCAAGACCTTCTCTTTCTCCTACTTTACCCATATCCAGCAGATGTTTGGCAGAGCTTGGAGGGGATGTAGCTGAGACAGCTAAGCTGAATGGACCAAAGTATTACATTGTATTATACATCATATAGATTCATGCTTGATGATAAAAACTGGAGCAGGGGTGAGGTTTTTTCCCAACTTTTTGGGGAACCCAAATGTAGTAGATTTTAAGAAATTGCCTGAATTGCATCATCTGAGTTTGACTTCTGTAACACTGAACTGGGAGAAAACTGGTCCTGCAAAATCCAAGTTCCAAACTGTATGTAGGACATTATTGGTCAATGTAAATGGCTTGAGTTAAAATAAAAGGCATGTGATGCCTTAGTAGTATTGTATGTAGTATTGTATGCCATTTAACTGACCTTGTTTTGCAGTCATACTATATTGAAAAAAAGTAACTGACTAGTCTTTTGAAAACAAGTATTTGCCTCAAAAATATTCATATACATAAGATGGAATGTAAATATATTTTCCAGTAAAAATTTGTGTACTAAAAAGCACCACATTCAAAATGAAATTGCTTGCCAGAAAGCCAATCACATCCTGAGCTGCCTCAGAAGTATGCCCAGCAGGTTGAAGGAGATAATTCTGCTCCTCTGCTCTGCTGTGGTGAGACCCCACCTTGAGGACTGCATCCAGCTCTGGGGTCCTCAGCACAGGAAGGACATGGACCTGTTGAAGCAAGTCCAGAGCAGGGCTACGAAGTTGATCAGAGGGATGGAGCACTTCCCCTACGAGGAAAGGCAGAGAGAATTGGGATTGTTCAGCCTGGAAAAGAGAGGGCTTCCGGGTGACCTAATTGCAGCCTTCCAATACCTGGAAAGAACTTACAGGAAGGTGAGGCAAGACTGTTTACAAGAGCATGTAGTGACAGGGTAAGGGGGAATGGTTTCTGACTGGAAGAGAGTGGGTTTAGATTAGATATTAGGAAATAATTATTTTCTGTGATTTTGATGAGGGACTGGCACTGGTTCTCTGTGGAAATTGTGGATGCTCTGTCCCTGGAGGTCCTTTCAAGGCCAGGCCAGGCTGAGCAATCTGGTCTAGTGGGAAGTGTCCCTGCCCATGGCAGGGAGTATGGAACGAGATGATCGTCAAGGTTCCAACTCAAGCCATTATGTGATTCTATGAAATGACTTTTGATTGCACATCTTTATGTCATATTACTAACAAAGGTGGATACTGCAATGAGGGAGAGCCCGACAGTTAGTGGAAGTTTAATAGTGCCACCAGAATTTTCAAGTTGTTTGTCTTCTGCCTCCAGCAGCATCAAAATTTTCTTCCTTGCATTCTACAAAATTTAATTACAGATTTGACAAGAGTAGCTGTACATGTATAGGTGAACAGATGATGTAATTAAAATATGTGATGTGAAAACTGATATTTGGGTTGAAAATTGGCTCCAGAGCTCATTGTCAAAATGCAGAAGGAAGTAGACTTTCAAAGAAAATGTCTTTGCAATCAGTATCCAAAATTCAAATTCTCTATCATAAAATCGGTTATCCTTAATGCCCACAAAGTAGATTTTGACCATTAACTTTGCTCATTTTCTGTCTCATTTGGGTACACACATGCAAATGATTTTCAACTGAAATCTTTCCATCTCGAACATTCTTACTTCAGTTCAACTCTCTTCCCTAAGTGCTTATTTTTGACACTACACATGAAGAATAAAAACCCTCAGAGTGACAGTCTGTGATCATGTTTCATGTGGCAGACTTCATTTGCTTTCAGTTTGTATTACTATCAATTTATGACTTTGTTCCTTAAATAGTTATCTTTTTTTTTTTTCCACATTGTAACTGATATATTGAATGATGTATGTTTGAGAGGTATTTCAAGGATCTTAACTTCAGTCATTAACTGGTTATGTCTTGGCTCAGGAACCTTTAGTTCATTGAGGGAAAGTTTCTATTTTTTAAGCAAATAAAACAGCTTTTCAGTATGTAATTATTTTCTTATCAATTTTACATTTTCATGCCCTTTTGAGCATCTAGCATGCAGTGCTTGAATTTACATTTAGCTCTGCAGGAACTGCTTTAAATATTATTATTAAGAATGAAGAAATCAAAAATCAAAGTGAATTTTTAGTACAATAGCAAGGTATAGGAAGGTGCAATTGCAGCAACAGCAGCCTGGATTAGTGTATAGAACTAACTCACAGCTTGACAGAAAATCCCTGCTGGGGAGGAAATGTAGGGGAACTGGCAGAATTTTGCTACATCTGCTCCCTACTGCTAATAAGCTTTAACCCATTTCATTTTTATTATGCTTGCTGTTTAGATATTTTGCTTCCAAAATTATATCTGTAACTATGAGAACACATAAAAGGAAGCACGACAGGTAGGGCTGTTTAAAAATTTAAAACTATCAGCAAGGGATGTTAAAGGCCATAATGAGTAAGATGGTTACCTTCTCAGTGTGGGATTTTAGAGTTCAGGCACTTCAGTGCTGGTAGAAAGGCTGAGCAGAAGTACTGGGTAAAACTGATCTCATAGCTTGAGTGGCTTGTACAGCCAGAAGGCACCATTAGATTATTTATTCTGACCTGTATATCACAGACCATTACATTTCACCCAGAAATTCCCATTTTGAACTCTGTGAGTATACTTGTACTAAAATATATTAGACCTTAGGAGTTCCAAATACTTTATGCCACAGGGTGAGAATGAGAAAGCTGAGCTTCACATGCAGTAGGAAGAGGGTTTGTCAGGTTGGTAAGTACACATGGTAGCATGACTATTTCTGCAGAGTAAGGCAAACAACCAAAGGATTGTATGGACTTGACAAAAGTGAAAAACCTTTCCTGACCCCTTTGACTTAGGGAAAAAAGATATAGGTATTCGTGTTGTATCAGAGCACTTGTATCAGAGTTCTGCTGAAAACATAAACAGTTCCTAAAATAAAATTAAAATTAAATAATGAAACCACCGCTCCCCAAATCAGCTATAATAAACAAAAGACCTAATGTCTCATGACATATCAGTCTGAGTAATTAAGAGGGAAAATCAGAGTCATGTCCATTTCTAGAATTAATAATAATTGTCTAATTCTGGATTTCAGGCATTTGCCCCTTTGGCAGCCCTGCTGGCAGTCCTGTGCTTCTCAGTTTCTCAGTCCAGACATATCCACTGCAGTACTTTGAACATGCTTTTATCTGAATAATCAGTGCTAAAACTAATATTTATAACCATCTAAAAATGTGGAGGAAATGGTATATTTTGCATTTGATATTATCACATGCTTACCATAACTGATTATACAACATTTAAAAATCTTTCTTTTGCTCTGGTGGTGGCATGATTGTCACATCCAATTACAAAACGTATTTTTAAGAGAGATTTAAATGTATAAAATTCAGTGGGTAGTTGAAAATTTGAAGTCTATGGGGCTGTTGAGACTGTGCTTTTAGATAATGGGTTAGAACAAGATTGTGGTACTTACCTGAGGAATCAAGCAAAAACGGAAGTCTCAGTCTTTCAACAGGAGATGCTTCTCCATTACTGTGCATGCAGAAGCCTGTGTCTTTCTTTCAGCAGGCCAGTTTACATTTTCTATTTTTCTTTCAATTTATTCTAATAAGAAATTATTTGAGTTTCCTTTACAAGAAAACTTCCAGGTTGATAAGTCCAGAAAACAGAGGTGTTAGCCTAGTTATCACAGACTCTGTGTACAGTCTTCAGGCTTTCAGTTGTTTATTTGTTCTAGAGATTTGTTCAAAGCTCATTATGTCTTCATAGAAATGTGATACTGATTGCTCTTGTTTTGATCCTGTCAGAGCTTCTCAGGTTCTGAAATAAAAGGATGAAAACACAGTGATCCAACAATAGAAAAGAGAAACAAAATTAACAAGCAAATGATATCCTTCTGTACTAAATATAATCAAAAGAGAGCTTGTAAGGTTATGTCTTAAATTTCAACAGAACCCTTTCTTCTATCACACAGAAATGATGAAAATTTATACCACTTCTTGGCCTCTGTTGACAATCATGGTAAAAGATAGAATAGCAAGTTGTTAAATTATTCTGTTTGAGCAATATAAGCTATAGATCATGTAAAGTTATTGAACTGGTTTCTTATGAACTCTCTATTTTCGTGAGTTCCATATTTGCTTTGTTTTTTTATATAATGCTTACCTATTCTTCCAGTGGCACTATTCAGAGACCATTCATCACAAAATTTTTGATTCTGCAAAGACTTCAACATATCCTTTATGCAACAAAAAGCTGTCTCAACTTATAAATCAAATTTATGGTATATTTATTGTGGGATTTGGGCCCTAAGAATGTTGTTGCTTAATTTTGCTGGTAGTTTCTTCTGACACACTTTGTTCACTACCATAAAATTTTAGCCCATCACTTTGTCTATTCCTAATAATAGCCATCAATATATTGTATAGATTTCATATTACCTGTACTCTCACTAAAATAACTTGGGGTATAGTAATTTCATCCACCTTCAGAATGCATCTCAGAGAAAAGTCAAGCTGTTGTGCTTGGCATGTTAATTGCCGACCATTTAATATCTAATTATTAATTTTGCATCACTACTATAGCTACATGCAGATTTTTTTCACAATTATTAAGGTGAAAATTTAATTTGTATTCTTTTCCAATGTGAGCAGGTGGAATTATCATTATATCAAAAGAATACATTAACTAGAAATCCATTTAAATTACAAAAATTTATTGAAAATATCCTGAGAAATAGTACTACCTCTAATTTTTTATACTCATATTTGTTCCCTTTACCTGCTTTCCCTTTTTCATATTTCTGTTTTTTAAAGATAACTAAAGATTGCACAAAAATGAAATTACTCAAAAATGTGCTATCAGATTCTGCTACAAAAAATAAAGAACCACTTGATTTGCTCTAGATTTTCTATGGCTCAGTAACACCGAAGTAAGTACAGGCTCAGTTTTCCAGTTGACATTGCACAAAATAATTTCTACATGACACAATGGTTACTAAACTACCTCCAGCTTTGTCCAACATGTTGAGGAGAGCGGACTAAAATTTCTGAAGAGCTTGTTTCTTTGCATATTTACAATATTTATTCTATGACAAATATTCAGTTTATAAGACCTCATTTTTAGTCTGCCAGTTTTGTGTTAATGTCTTTTTGGCATGCACCAAATAATTTGTTTTGTTTCAGAAAGAAATACTAAATGTCTGACTTTCTTATTTTTGTAGGCTTTCCAAAAGGAACATTCTTAACAATTTTATTGTTATAAAACACTGTGGTATTCATTATTTGAATTCAGATGTGGTATACCAGGAATGCATGTGGCCTATTTATTAGACAAACTAGGATGTTGAAAAGAATTGCTTCTATCCTACTTTCTTTAGGAGATGACATTTTTATTCTTGTGCAGTTTTCCTAGTGGAATCTTTACTTTTTAAAGTCATAAACCTATTGTTCTGAGGGACTCCAGCAAAGCTTAAACTGGATCTCAGGAGTTTGATGCACTTTGTTTAATGCAGGCAGTGTAAAAGAAATTTTAAATGTATTATTTAAAGGCACGTTAATCTTGCCACTGTAATGGTGTAATAATGCATACCATATAAGGTTTTCATAAACTCAGCTTCTAAAAGTAACATCACAGTATCTTTCTTTTTGTTCTCCAAGTCAATTCTTTGTAGAGATAGCAATTATGCATTCATCTCTGTCTCTTATAGCCTGATTCCATATTCAGCTGTGAGATAGATAGGCCTTAGTCCTTACTAACACAACAGAAAGAGTATTTCTCATTTAGAACAAAGGGAGGATAGTCAAACAAATTTAGATAATAAATGTTAAAGGCCAAAATGTGTACCTTTTTCAGTTTAATTAAGCAAAATAGTTAAATACTTACACAATGGATTGAAGATAGGTTTGTCTGTAACTCATTATTTCTTTGTTTTCATTGGAATTTTAATAGTTCTGCCTTGGATTTTTTTTTTAATTTAAAAAATAATTATATTTATAAGGTTAGCACCTTTAAAACAAAACTCTGTATAAGTCTGCAACCCTTACAGCCCGGTGTTTTTCATTTAACTCTGCTCATTCGATTGGGTTCTGGTTTGATTTGTAGCAGTATTGTGGATGCATCAGGCATTCATTAGTGTGAGAGTATTCTGTGGCTCTGCTGAATATGCACAATGAAAATTGGGTGAATCTTTACTAAGAACTGAGGCGCAGAAAATGCAAGGATTTGGTAATACTGTGAACCAGTGTGAGAATTTCTTGTATCGGTGCAAAGCTCAGGAGGGTATTATGCATGCAGCAGTTCAGATAACACTTTTGATTTAATGTAGGGTTAATTACAAGTGTAGAAACCCTCTGACAATCTCTTTGTTGTTCGCCTTGCTTCTTGGGATATGAAAGAGCTAGTTCTGAAGTAAACACATTGATAAAAGTGTTAACTAAGGAATGTTTCTACCAAGCTGCCTTTTCACATCAGTTTAGGGACAAATATAAAGTTTAGGAAGTTCCCACTCTCGTTTCTCGTTATTAGATACTTTACTGAATTGTATGTTGCTTGATAACTGTAGTACTGTGGCCTTCAACAAGTATTCAGCCAAGCCTTTCGACCCTTTCTGTTTCTAGCCAAACATCCTTATGCTTTTGCAGATTTGGATCGAGCATCCATCGCAGAACCTCATTAGAGAGGTTAACACCGAGCAGTCTGTCTGGGTGGCTTCAGTGTAAGGCAGCTCCAAACCCTTGTGCCTGTGGCAGGTGCCTAAAGCAGACAAACCTCCTGCTTGGCACTGTCTGGGACTGTCGTGTTTTAGTTGTCTGTGCTGTCTCTGTCAGTTAAGGCAGAAATGAAGATATGTATGTCCCCCCAAAAGTAGCATTACAGTTCTGTATGTGATTCTCCTTTCAGAAAAAGGAGAAGAGGAACCTTTTTTGTTCCTCAGAAGGAGTAACCACATTGAACTCCCACTTCTTCCAGCCCAATATTCTGATGCCAGCACCTCTGCTGAACAAACTTAAGCTCTCAAAGCTGTTTTCTGCATTCATCTACTTGACCTGGTGTTCAAAATTCATCTATTAAAATCAGTCTGGAATATCACAGATGAACATAAAATTCCTTTAGAATTATGGAAATGTTGGAACGGACTAATTGTGAAAAATCTGTGAGTCCAGTCAAGAAATCCCAGTTCTTTACCAAACACACCACTAGTATCAGCGTAAATGGTTATTTAAGAACGTAACAATAACCATAATGGTGTAGACCCTGCTTGGTACTTTGACTCCAAACAGTAGCCCTAAGCAGAAGTGAGTAGTAAAACCAGTAAAAGCATATATCTACTCTAATATTCTCCTAAGCTCAAACGATTTTAATTCATATTTAAATTGATCAAATTAATTTTAATTGTTATATAAATAATAATCTTTATATAAATTATTAACTCATACAAATTAAAAATAATCTAGGAATTTTATTTTGTCTCTTTTATAATGCCCACTGAATTTGTGTTCTAAGAACTTGTTCAGGCTCCCCTTGAATCCCTGTAAAGTTCTTGCAACCAGAGCATTCTCCACCAATGAGCTGTAGGTGTCATCCACCATCGTTCTTTTTGAAACCGTGCTCTTATTAATGTCATTTGATGGTCCATAGCTCTTTGTACAGAAAGACAAGTGTGCAAAATCAGTTCTTATCCCTATCCACTCTTCTTATGTCATGTATGATTTTGTAAGCCCCTGTCTTCTCATTAAAGAGGCTGCAGAACAATTCCAATCAGACCCTCCAGAGCTTTTAATCATACCTGTCCTCTTCAGAATATCTTTTGGATCTAGTATGCCCTTTTTCAGTTGAGAGATCCAGAGTTGTTTATCTTACTAAAGGTATTGGTGAATTGTGAATTTTCACAGTGGCATACTGTTACCCACTTTGTTTTCTTTGCTTTACTTGTTTTCTTAACTACTGTCAATTGCAGTGATTCTTTATTCACCAGTCCATGAAGACTTTCCAAGATGTCACTTAGCTTAGCATGGCAGTGTCCTCAGTGTTTACAGTAGAAGTAAAGAAGAGTCACTTTCTCAGTCACCCTAAACTTTACTGTGTACCTTTGGTTTCTCCTGTGAGTTATTGAAACATGCATTGTATCGCCAGAAGAATATCAGTGTTTTCTTCGAGGTGGGAAAAGTCCTTTGTTGAATTGTGCAGTAGTTGTAAAGCAATGTGTTTAAAAAAATGGTTTTAGTCCTTCTTCGGATATGGAATGATATAGATACAATGCATGTATTTAGAGAAATCTGCCTTTTGGCTTCCTTTTTCAAATTTTCTGGATCTCAATCTTTTACATCTTTGATAGATTATGTAGCAGATGATCCTGTTGGCAAAGGGAAGATACTATGAAACATATTTTGAGGACAGTCTAATGTGAGATTCAGTTAGAGCTAAATCACTTGTCTTATCAAATCTTTGTCAAAAATTTTGGGATGTACCATTTCCTAGCATGACAGAATCGGAATTCTGTCATAGTGTGGTCTCTGAGATGATCCAGTTTACATCCATTCCGGAAAAAAGTCATTGTTGTAGAACTATTTATTTTCAGAGAGTGTCTCCTGCATGCGGAACAGACGTTACCTGATGTCCTTCTCCTTTAAGCCCTCTTTAAATCAGGTCATGTAAAAGTATAGCACATAAGTAGCATCTTTCTCCATATAATCTCACCAGTCAGCCATTGAACCTTTAGATCTGCTTATTTTCCCCTGTGACTTTCAAACATCTCTTAGTGCAGAGCTACCTTGTAGTAATTGTTCTTAGAAAGGATTAAATCCAATGGAAAGGCTGACAAGTGGATATTGGAAACTTCAAGACATTTTTCCCATGAACTGGAAATCATTTGGAAACTGATAGCTAGAAAATAATGGTTAAAGGGCAAATGTCTTTAGATGACAACTACACCTACAGATTAATTAAATTTATAAAGATTTGTAAAATTCAAGTAATGCATACTTTTAAGGAATCACTGCTTTCAACAGTGTTTGCCCCAACAGATTTCTTGTCTCTCAACAAGAATTTTAGAGCTTCCCAAGAATTATTTGACAGTTCTTTTTCAAAAATTATAAGCCAAGTTAAATGCTCTTCTACCTCATTTTTTTTCTGACCAACACTCTGAAGATGTAGAAGAAAGACTAGACCAAAACCTGTGCTCCTTTATAGAGCAGTCTACAACAGTATCCTTGGGCAAGAAACATGTTTTTATTCATAGTACCACAGCTGTCTGCCAGAAGTGATGAATCTCATTGATGAGAGTGCAGAATCAACTGTAAAAACAATTTAGCTAATGAAATAATTTCTCTTCATTTTCACTCTTAATACTTACTTATATTGTTCTAGCATCATATGAGTATAATTTCTTAGCAGTCCTTATATATTCATCCTCTTTTACTAGACAGGCTATCATGAAGATATTCAGCTCTTTAAGAAAATTGTAAATTTCTGAAAGGTAGCTCATAAATACAGCATCCAAGTATAACACAAATGTCAGTGATTTCTTGAAAATAAGTCAGAAGAGGTCACTGTTAGAAGTATTTCTATAAGATTCTGTAGCCACTAATGAAAGATTATTAGTCCCCAGTAGCTCTATCACTTGTGCTTTGTGCACACTCTAAAGTTAAAGGTTATGAGTGTTATGGTACCATGCAGGTGCACCATGAATAGTCTTTCACACAGAATGATTCTCATTTGTTAAATTTGGAAATGTACTTTCTCCTGGCCTTAATTTTCATGTAGTTCTTCATATTCTAAATGGCAGCTGAAGGCAAGCAGAAATAGCGAGTAATTGATTTAACAACCTAAGACAAGTACAGGGAAGTAGAAAAGTTTGTCTTAGTGCTTGATGTGACCTGAGAGAGCTTCTTTAGACTGTTTTTTTCTAACCAGTACCTCAGCACCTTGGGCCAGCAAAGTGGCCTTTAAGCCTGAATGAGCATGACTTTTTTTTTTCTCAGTGCAAAGCTCCAGTATTTCATCTTTTCAAACTGTTTTACAGCACTCAGAGCAGAATTATATTGACAAGGTTAGAATTCATCTCCTAGAGGAGAATACTGTGCTCCTGTTAAGTGCTAATATAACATTTATGTGTTGCTACCTTAATAACAGCCCTGGCCAGCCTAATGAAAGTACTGAAAGCAAACAGTACTCTGTGAGATTTTATTATGACTGAAGTGATTGCAATTTGAGACAAATTGTCCCTATTTTTGTTACCACACCAAAACCAGAAATGCTAAAGCAATTGCTACATGTTTGGGATAGAATTACACTCCACTGTCGTTAATATAGAAGTAAGTGCATTTTTCATGTAAACAGCTCACAAGGGTCAAGTATCAAAGATATTCTTTGCAAAATTCTTGTCAATAACTTTGTGAGTGAATTTTGAAATAAAGTGCCTGGAACGTGTCATTATTTCTTCCTCTCAAAGTTGAGAGCAAGTGATTGAAAATTGAGCTTGTGAATTGAAGGTACTGCGAGTTATATGGCCTTATCGACTTCAGGCAAAATGACAGGTTTGCCTTGTTATTATTTTTCCTTTCAGAGGTCAGGCAATGAACAATATTAGAAGTATATACTGGAGTATAAGCAAATTGATATATAAAAAAAGTTATTATCTGTGTATGGAAAAAAGATTGTGTAAGTCACTAATATTAAAAATTCCTAATATATTATCTCTTCATAAAAATCGAGGGGAAAAGTAAGGAAAAAAGTAATTCACTGGTCAAAATAAGCATTTCAATTGTTCAGGTACTTGAAAGCTATTTAAAACCATCAGAAGAAAAGGAACTCAGTTACTCAGATTTAGCTGACCAAGTTAGCTAATTAGACATGCTGGTTGATGTGAAAACAATTTAAATGTACGTTCTAAATGAGCTCTGCTATTAAAAAAACACATTCTATCTTCCAAGAGGGTTTGGTCAGGATAATTCTGCTGTTCGGAACTATCTGAACTACATTTTTGTTGTATCTGAACTGAATCTTTAGTACTCCAACTCTTAAAATAAAACTTACGTACTTTACTGACTCATTTCTGTAGTTTTAGTAGGTCCTACCATTTTTTTATTCTTCAAAAACCATTGGTATAAACAAAAGTCACCATATGCAAAAAGACTTCTTTTGATTACAGAATGAGTGCAAACATCCTGCCCTGTATCAGCAGTGGTGTAATGGTACAGGCATAGTAGTGGTTTGAGATTGCAAAAATGAGGAGATACTGTCAGATAAATTCGTAATTGCTCAAGATGACTTTTCAATAAGGAAAGTTGAGGGAAAAAGCAGTTTCCATGAAATAACTGTACTGCATATACTTTTTTAATATTTTAACTGAATATGAGCAACATTAATTTATACAGCTCTGTAATATGGACAATATTTTGTTTATCTTTTAGGCTGAAGATTCAGAGATGTATCATGATGAAACTCCAGTATGTGGGTTGCTTGCTGTGGTTGTAATATCTCACCTACCCAGAGATGCTGCCATTGAATGGCATGTTGTTGCAGTAGTTGATGATCCACTCCAAAGAAAACATTTTGCAATGAAGATGTTATCAGAGGGCTTCCAAATTGAGTGTGAATCTGTGGAGTCTAGTTCTGCATCTTGTGCATCAATCTCCATACGCCTAAGCTTGATTTCACCATCCACTTCTCACCTTGATTTAGATGGACCTCTTCATGACTTAGTTGCTATGTTTAAACGAGCTGTTGACAAACTTTCGGAAGACTGCAGTGCGAGTCCTTTGTCCTTTAGAGCTTTCTTCAAGGAGCATGTCTTTGATGCTGAAACACTACGAAAAGGTAAGACTTACCATGACAGGAACCAGGTGTAGTACTAAGCTTAAGGTAATTCTTGTTTACTTCTACATCAGATTTCATTGGAAAAAACATTTTAGATGAGTGTTTCAAGGATAGGTGGCCAAGAAGGCCAATGGCATCCTGCCCTGTATCAGCAGTGGTGTGGCCAGCAGGACCAGGGCAGTGACTGTCCCCTGTACTCAGCACTGGTGAGGCCACACCTCAAATCCTGTGTTCAGTTTTGGGACCCTCACTGCAGAAAAGTCATTGAAGTGCTGGAGCATGTCCAGAGAAGGACAACAGAGCTGGTGAAGGGTCTAGAGAGTAAGTTATATGAGGACAGGTTGAAGGAACTGGGGGTTTTTAGCCTGGAGAAAAAGAGGCTCAGAGGAGACCTTATTGGTCTCTACAACTGCCTGAAAGGAGGTTGCAGCCAGGTGGAGGCTGGTGTCTTCTCCCAAGTACCAAGTGACAGAACAGCTGTGCATTTGGTAGCCTCTTTTAGTCACAGTCTAGAACCATGTTCAAATAACCAATTTCTGTCTGCTAGCAGGAACTCTTTTGAGAGTAAATAATGAAATATTAATGTTTTAAAATAAGGAAATGGTGTTGTATCCTCTGGATTAGAGGGTATCTGGTTTTGAACATGGGCTGATTTCTAACTTATTTAAATAGAACTTGCTATCCAAACAAATTGGTTGGGTTTTCCCCCAATGTTTATTTTTCAAAATCTCATTCCCTTACTGAGTAAAGAGAATACAGAACAATAAATGTAGTGTTACAACTATAATTCATTTCTTATGTTGTAGATTTGCATTTTGGTCTATGCTCGATTTGGGACAACTAACATTATGCAAGAGCACAAAAGCTTATTTTATCTGTCAGACCTACAAAACTGGTAGACCATACTTGTATTGAAATCAGTAAGAGCTTTGTTATCAATTTGAGAAGGAACAAAATCAGATCCTTAGTCTATATTTATCTCAAACATGCATGCACTTTAAAAATCCTTGCAGACCACAACTGATCCATATTAATTAGCTGACATAAATGTTAGCCCTCAAATATTCTACTGTCCTATTTTTTTTCTTAACCTGCAGCAGTTTTTGAAGAAAATTCAACTTGACATTGTTTAATAGATTTAAAGTACAGGAATTGAAAGCTATAAAAATGTGGCATAGAATAAGCATATTTAATCCAGGAAGCAAGGAATGAACATATAGTCTGACAGAATGTTGTTGTTTTTACTACATCTTGTTTAAGAGCTAAAAGGAAACCTGATAAAACATGTTTCTGGCATGGGATTAACATTACTGTTTCGCCTGCTTTCTTTCTGATATTTCTCAGGCCATCGAATAATTACTTCTAAACAAATTTTATTTGCTTTATAAAATATATTGCTAAATATAATGTATAAATTGTGCACATAAAAATTTGATTCAGTTCCATTCAAGTTATACTACCAATAGCATAGAAAGATTTGTGTGATTGTCATATATTCATTCTTGTTGTGTTCAGATCTCTGCACTGTCATAATAATTCCTGTCATTATACCAATTTTATCATTATCCCCAATGGTAAGAAATATATTCTTGCAAAGCTGTAGAATATATAGAATACATTAAATTTACAAGGAGCACTAATTCATTGATGAAGAATTTAAAAATAACATTTTTCTTCTTAGGAAAAATTTCTAGAAGCTTCATGCAATGGAAGAATAAGTGTGATACATAGTCAAAATAATTTCTCGAAGTGATTGTTGCTGATGTGTGTCTTGCTGATAGTTTCTATCTGATAGAAGACTATTTATATATATATAAACACACATACACACACACATATGCACTTTTTCTGGTTCAAAATCAGAAGTCTAATTATTAATATATTGTTAAGACACAGGGACATATTCAAGTGTACTGGTGATATGTGTTCCTGGATCTTTGAAAGACATGCAGTCTCCAGTGAAGCATCATCAGCTTTCAAAATGATGCAACATATTACCGAACTATGTCCTTGACTGTCTTGTGCACTATTAGTATAATTCTACTTCTCATAATTTAAAATATACTCACACATATATATTAACTTTCAGTTAAAAAAGTGTTGTGTGAGGTGTCCAATTTGTTCCCACTAATTTCAGTATCCCATTGCCAGTGTCCATAAGCAAGATGACATAGTCTGTGTTTCATCTTCTCTGTTTATATTGGCAGTCTTTAATTTTGACAGGCAGAACTGCTGCAACTGTATGTGTCCTTTAGTGTGCTTCCCTGTTTAAAATACCAGAGATAGTGTCAGGTCTTTCTTTGGAATCCCAAGATATTTTAACCTTCCTATAACACTAGATCAAGGTATTAGAGATCATTATGTTCTGATAACAACAGCTCCTTCCAGTTTCTCATCCAGCTCCTTCAGTTTATTGCTGTTCCATCAATAGCTCCTTGCAGTTAATTCCTGTCTTCCTCTTGAGCCTGTCCTGCTTCTAGAATGCATGTATCTGAATGGGACAGATCACAAGAGGGAACAGTACTGGCTTCCACAGTAGCAGTGGCTGTGTCTTGTCAGCTCTGAGCATGGCCAAAACTTGCTCGTACCTTTCTCTGTAGACTTGTCCTAAGATATTTTGAGTATTTGGATGTCTCAGTGGTGATTTCTACTACCTCCAGAGGTTACTTTCTGTTGCAGAGTAGGTCTAGGTAGGTAACAGAATTTACTTACGCTACTGCCTTTCAAATACAGAATATCATTTTGCTGGGACACAGGATAAAGCAGAAATGTACTGATTTTGTAAATATACAGGCCTAATATGCACTTTTAAAAAAATTTGTTTCCTTGATGTGGCTGCCAGGAAGCAAGTTATATTGAGAGACCAGTTTTTCAATTGCCGTTTTTTAATTCAGCTCAGGTAGTAGAGGTTGCTAACCATCTGTATGATGATCCATTAGTGACATGTTTGATCTCTGACTTGTGTTAGACATTGTTAATCCCACAAGTAGATCTGTCCTTTTGGAGTCTTCAACTGTCATCAGATGCATTGTCTGCTGAAGAAAAATAATATTAATAATGTAGCAGGGAATAATATGCACTTTTCTTCAAATATTTTTCATGTGAAACACATAAGACGTATCTGTTATAGAAAAGGTTGAAATTATGACGCTCAGAAATCAAGAAAGATGGTTGAGGAGAAAGCTGTTCCAGGTTAGTGGATTCCAGGAGGACTTCCATCATGTCATAAGATTAGTAAATACTTTTCAATAACTCTTGTAAGATCTTGAATTGGAATGTATTGTCTCCTCTAGCAAAAGCACGGTAAAGAAATAAAGGTACAATTTTTCTGATTAGAACTTAAAATCATTGGAGTGAAAGGAAGAAATACTGCCACAGGCCTTCTCAAATGAGCCTCTGATTAGATGATACAGGGTTTTTTTGTATAAAGAAGTTTGTCATTTATTTAAAATTGTCCAAATAAATATTAGAAATGTGTTGTTACCTGACACAGTCAGATGAGAACCAGGAATATATCTACTTGGCATATTGTAACAGGTTATTGGAAATTATTACAGCTGGTGTTACGGATGTCAAAAGAAGCTAAAGGTTTGTAATGCAAATTGGAGACAGATAGCTTTCTGTCATCCTAAGACCAGATGTGAAATTTTATTGAACAAAGTGTAGTACTGATGGTGAACTTCTCAGAGGCAATCCCTCATAACATGCGAGAGCATTATGGGCCCCGTGCTGAGACCACAGAACGTATTAGAAGTAGGAGGATTAGATTAAGCTGACATATATACTTAGTAAGATGCTGTTAAGCCTTTAGAAGTCTTTAACATAAATTTGACTATTTCTTTCTTATTCTCATTCAAATGTACATTAATATAAACGTGTCAGGATGATTTGCTATACCATGCAGTTGGCTAGATTATACGTCCGTATAGGAATGATGAATGTTTATAAGTCATCACATTATGATTTCACAAGCCTGGTTCACAAGATGTATGCAAAATATTTTAGAATATTTATTTGGAAATAGAGAAGGTCCTGCATTCACTAGAGCACCAAATTACACAATCCCTTTTTAATACTAAAGAAAAAATGAACTGGGAATATAAAAAGGCAAAACAGGAATAGACCGTCTGGTAGGAACATTAAAATGAATATATAATTAGTTTTTAAAGTGAGTCTGCTCTGTAAATGTTTAGGTCTAAAAGGCCCTCGGTACTTATGTGTTTATCAAGTTTCAATATATTTTTTTAAAAATGTAACATGAGCTGAGTATAATTCAGCTCAACCAAAAAAATAAAGTAAAAAAATCTTACTTGTAATGGGACTTTTTCTTCTGTTGCAAGAGAAGCCCCGGTAGTTAGGCACTCATTTAGAGTCCTTGCAATGACAGAGTAACACCCTGATGCATGTATAGCATGCAGCTTTGAAACTAAAGATTTTCCATCTGGTAAGATTTAAAGTATTCTATTTGATAAAACATGGCATTGTCAACACATTTTCCAGATGTTTTCCAAAACAGAGAGTTTCCAGTACTGAGAGAATGCATTATGTAGTGTAAATCTGAGAGAGGAGGAAGAAGATCAATTGAAGATGCCAAGATGCATTTTTACAATGATGCATGTCTGCGTGCATTGAAGTTTAATATTATTTTTTACCAATGTACTTTAAATTCACACTGGAAATTTATTTCAACTTAACTTTCTTGATGGATATGCGTTATACAATGGGAAAAAATTTCCCACGGGGACAACTGGAATCTTAACCTCCACACATTTCTATGTAGGTCTACACATTCTCATGTGTGTAATTGGTATTTTACTCAGCAGTTGTGGATAACTACTCACATGAGTAGAAACTAAACAGTCATTAAGAACTCTTTACTGAGTAACAGTGAAGCAGGTAAATAAATCCTTTTGAAATCAAATTACAGTCACTAGCTCAAGCTTTGTAGGCAGTAACTAATGAAGTATTTGTTGTGACTAACATATATAATTTGGCTGAACAAAAATATTTTTAAATGTCATTATGCTGTCTGAAATAGACTGTAAAACTTAAGCTTGGTTTTCTACTGAATTCTATTAATTTATTCTCAGTGGAAAATGGGAACCTGAAAGAGGAAAATTTCAATTTTAATTTCTTGGGTTTCCTGTTAAGAAAATATAATTGCCAGGTATAATAGTTCAAGCAGCAAAAAAGAAAAAAAAAGTTATATTAGTAATTTGGGAAATCAATCAGCTTATAATATACAGAAGCAATTAGAAAATACTGATTTATAAGCATGTTTGAAATTACATGTGTTTGAAATGACATGTTAAAAGGATGAAAGTAACTAAATTTGGTCTTGAGCTACAGAGTTGGCAATCTTGCTATTTCTACCCAAACTATCCAGTCAAGAAATCTGATTTATTAAATGGCTGTTAAAATGCTGACATTTCAAACTTCTTCTATTTTTTTCAAGGTTGTGATGTTATTGTATCTGCTGCAAGTCAATGTGTACATATTTTTAGCAGAACATCTTATATGAAACAATGGGAAAGGATTTTTTGTTTGCTATCCAAGATATGGGGAATAGTTTTAATAGTAATGTTACCTCTTGACTGAATTTGGATAGAGAAGTGCTTTATGCCTGTGAGGCAGCTTAAAGTATATTAGATCCTGCTTTAGGGCAGTGGCCTTCTGTCCTTTAGGATGGGAAATTTATTTTTTAAGTGCACAGATACTAGATTGAGAAAAATTCAGCCCCTCGGTGCCAAGGCCAGGGAGCAGAGCCAGAACTCGCTCTTACTCAGAGCAGACAACATGTGACATCTAAAGGTTATGGATTGGACAGTCATACATAAAAATCTTGACTAAAACTTTAAATGGAAATAAATTCTTTAACTCTTTGACCCAGGACTGATTGGCAATATACCCCTTATATCCTTGGTACAGAACACTAGCAATATATTGGCAAGATTGTTTTAAAGGTACTGTGTACAACTTCATGTGTCTTTCAGAATTTCTGCCACTAAAATCTAAGATACATTTATAGGTTACTCTATCCATCCATGTTTTTACATTATTTTGAAGTGTTCTGAGCTTCTCACTAAATGATTATTTGTATAGACTTTAATTTTCCTGTTGAAGATTTACATCCTTCCTCCATGTGACCTGTAGGACAGAACAGAGCTGTCAGAAAACAGAGCTTTTGTTGAAAAGTCATAGGTTATAAAGAAGAATTTCCGAAGTTTTCTAACATGTTGAAAACTGATTTGCTTTCCTCACATATGCAGTTTGGAAGGTGCTAGACACCAGTGATCGAGACAGTGGCTTTGCTGCTTAATGGTAGTTAATATGTTATCTCAATAAATATTGGAATTTGTTAAATTTGTTAAGCAGTAGGGTATGCAATCAAAATCTTAAGAGAATAGATGTAAAGAAACTCACGGAATGAGAACTCAATCTATCCTGTAATGAGTCAGAAAGGCTAATTTGATAATTAGCTCTACAAGGAATCGGAACAAATAAATACCCTTCTAGAAAAATGGTATCTTCTTGACAGGTCTAAGTATACATGGTCTGTCCACATATGCATAAGTGTCTGTAAAACTGTATAAAAGTGCAGAAAATGCATAAAGTACAAACGCCTTACTACAGCATCAAAATTAATTTTGAGAAACTTTGTTTAGTGCTTTGTTGACAGAGAGCAGCTATAAAAGCATGACATCAGCCATGCAACCATTGCCAAATTTGGATCTTCTGGTGTTTAATAAGTGAGGAATATATGACCTATCTAGCTATCCAGAAACCATTTGTAACAAACTCACTTTTTAAGGACACATCACAGATTATAGTTTACAATTACACAGGAAGTTTTTCTCTAAGACTGTTTCAACATGCCAACATTTTGGTACCAATTCTATAATACTAAATCTATAAACATTTGAAGAACTTTGATTTCTTAAGAACTTTTCATCATTTCTATAGATCCATCTCTATATTACTTTTTATTTACAAGTGAAGAAAAAGAAAACTATGGTGGTGTTTGGATGAGGGAAATTACATCTGACATAGGAAGTCCACTGAACTTAAAATAATTGTAGGCTCAAAATGAACGGGGTATAATATCGTAGCTGCATCCCTTATTATTATTTATTCTAGATATTTATTTAGGACCATTGCTTGAAACAGAATACTTCAGTAGATGGATCTCTAGCACGACTAGCTTTTCTTTTGTATTTCTTTAGTACCAAAATGCTTGCCATTTGCTCTTTGTCTAGCAAACCTAAAAAATAGATCTATGAAAGAAAATACTGAATTTTGCAAGGAAGAACTGTGTACAGAGTTACATTTCCAACCAGTTGGCTGGCTGACCATTGTCAGTCATTCTGTCACATAACCTCTGCACTGAGAAGTATCAGTTCTGCTCAGAGCAGGAATTTGTATAATTCTTGGATAGAAAAAGGGAAGGTGAGGTGTCAGAACTAGCACTGACTGATAGCCAAAACCATCCATAAATCTTGTTTGAAAGTCTTCTACTTCCTCTCCAGTGTCTTCTCCAGTTTTTTCCTTCTCCAGTATCTCAAAGTTAATTAATTTCTTTAAGATCTTGCCTTTTGTCTACTGTAGACACTACTGATGGTGCCTATCAGGTTTTGTCAGATGCCTTGACTGTCATAAGACAAGCTGGGCTTTCCTTGTTGGGACTTTTCCTTGAGATAAGCAGCTGCTGAAAATCTGACTTTCAACGGTTGTAATAAGTATAACAGTTAAATGGGTAATGCCTTAAGTTCTTTTTGTAAAGTGTTCCAGTGTCAGTCCTGTTGAAATCCTCTGTCCTGTATGCAGTAGGACGTGGTATCTTCTCTTCTTTGTCCAGATACATCTGTTCAATGTATCTGGTATCAAATACAGGTGTCAGGAGCCTCTCAGTGACACATCTGAGCACTCTGTGAGGTTATCCAAAAAGTTTGTCCATTTGCTTGGAGACAGACATGCTATTTTTGTTATCTAATGGCATGGAATAATCCTTTACAAAGTTGTGAAGCTAAAAAAGGAATAATATCCTGATTCAAACCCCAAAATGCAGGCAGAAGCTTAACAGCATGAGAAGATGATGCTGCAGGCATAGTTTGCTTTAGTAGCCTGAGTATTGTCTTTAGTCCATCTGGGTAATGGAAGCCAAAGAAGCTACTTTCCTGAAGTCCAGAGACAGCATGGACACAAGGCTTATTTATTGCTCAGAGTGAAAAGTGATGAGATGCCTTTGAACTCCGTTGTCCAGTTGTTTCCCCTGCCCTTGGCCCTTCTTCACAGTGTAAGGTATCTCTCTTTTCAACATAGAGGGGAGGCCTGAAGACAGAAGGCAGAGCAAGGAAGCAAGGCCTGTTTGTACTCCACAGGGATGGTCAGACCGAAAACGTCTCCTATGTGTACTGCCGCTGGTGCATACTCAAAGTTGGACTGTGCAGCCAAACGTAGCATCCTCAGTACTCAGCTTACTGGTTTCATTGTTATTATTCAGTAACATACCTTCTCTTGGGTTTTTTTTATGCAAGCTAAAAGATACATATGCTTTCTTGCTGGTGTTTTTTCCTTGGTTTGTTTTTTTTCAAGGCTGCTGTAATGTGGATCTGGAATTTTTTTTTTTTTTTAGATTGTAGTCTTTTAAATTCTGGAAAAAATTGTGGGTGGAGAATGGTCTGAAGGATACCACTCCATAATTATAGTCTAAATTTTAAAAGTATCACAAATCAGATTTATGTTTAAAATATTTTCAGCATGCATTTGTAAAGGATGGTTTCTTTGTTTTTGAACATCCTTTCAAAGTTATACTCTGAGGTAGAAGCAAACATATAAAAACTATGCTTAAGATCATAAAAGTACTGTAATTTTGTTCAATCATTTCACCGCCCACAAATTGGGCTTGGGGTTTCATTTGACTTCTTTGGTATAATGATTCCATTTCACCAAGAAAAAGTGGAGAGGAAAGTTGTTTTCTTGTTTTTGCCATATGCACTGTAATTTATAATCCAAGAATACAGCTGTAACTAACCATCAAAAGAAAGTATTTTGCCATTGTCACACTTCATGCAATTAGACTTTGCATAATGTATGCAGTTGTGCTCCCAGTAGTCTATTTCTTCTTAAATTTCTGATAAATTTTGGTTTAAAACAGCATAAAGTTATTGCGTATTAGTGAGAAATTTCAATCCTTATTAAAACAAGCAATGAAAAATCCGTTTGTTTTTTTTCAGCTTGCTTTGGACTTTGCTCAGCCTTTATTAGTAATGCATCATATCAGCTGTGTTAAAATCCAATTAATAGCTCTAATTCATTGACACTGAAAGCACATTTATAATACCGTCCCTTTAGTCATGTCTCTGCTACTTGCACTGTTAAGTTTGAAGTATCAACACTGGAAAAAGGTAATTTTTTCCCATTGTAGCACACTAGACCATTTCTTCTCTTTCTACATTATATCTGAATGGCAAGAGTGTAGCTAGTAGACAGAGGGATGACAGCTGGCATAGCTGAAATACTAAGGTAGGATAATCACAGAAGGAGATCACCGAACTGGAGAACGTCCAAAGAGCCACTAAAGTAAAAGGTCATGTGAGTGGCACACAGAACAGAGGGAAAAAGACTGAAGGAACTGGCTTTGTTCCACCTAGGGAAGAAGGTTCCACCTATGGAGGAGGCAAATTGCAGTCTTCTCTTACCTTAATAGGCATTGCAGAGAAGGAGAGGATTTTTTCAGAGATGCCCAACCACCAGGGTAAGGAGCAACAGTCCCGAGTTGCAGCAAGAGAGATTCCAGCTGGATGCAAGGATTGGATTTTTTTCCACAAGAGTGGAACCCACAGGCTGTGACACTTCCACCTTGGAGGTCTTGAAAACATGACAGCACAAGGCCCTTGGAAAACTGGTCAAATGTCTAAAGTTACCGTTGCTCTGATTACTGGGGAGATTGGACTATATGGCTTTCAGAGAACCTTACCCCCCAAAGTTAGTCTATGATTCCCAAAATTATTCTTTGACTCCATATTATTATTAAATTACAATGAATTGACCAAAAATAATGGCATTTAACTGCATATTCTGAAAAAAAAAAACTATTTCCTTCTGTCTGTCATCAATACCCCACACTCTTACAAGAGATTACTCCCACTACCTACTTGAATGATAATTACTGGAACCAGCATATCTTTGAAAGACAAATGTTTCTTGAGAAGTGTCTGGACTCTGGTTTTGGTGGGGGTTCCTTTTAACTCATTTCTCTGTAGTTTGCACATTTGTGCTTTCTTGTTTCCATCTCTTTATCTTAACAGAACTCACACAAGTTCAGAGTTAGAATTATCATTGGGCTGTAATATAGCTAGAGTATTTCTTACGACAGTCTAAAGCCAGTGTGCTTCCAGAGTCTAATTCATTTGATCATGATTGAGACATCTGAGTATGAGGAATCCTGTTATGAAGTTCAATATTTACGTCATCAGTAATGTCATATCTTCTATAGGAAAAAACTTTGTTTTCCTCATTTAAGCATATTGGTTATATCATTAGATATGGGGCCTAGATACTAATTTGACTGGGGTTTAGTAGATTTTCTAAAATAATTTTTAAATAATCTGCAAGATAAAATTTTAGACTTTAAAACCCCTAGAGAACTTCAAAACTTTTTTCAAAACTTTTGCTCATCAGGATATAAAGACTTCGGGAATTTTGAAAATCAAAGTTTATTCTCTTCATCTAATAGTAATATTGCTGGAAGAAAAAAAAAAAGTATTTTGAAGCTTTTGTTTCCAACATTTACAGAGTCCTGGCTTGTTTTAATCATTCTGCCAGGAATGTAAGATATCAGACAATGGGGTGAAATTAGATGTAAGAAAAATAAGAGTATCTCACCTATTTTACTGTCAAATATATCACAGCTATATCACATCCATTTAATGATGCTATGGGTGCAAATCTATTTGAGATGTACAAACAAGTTCCTGTGTGTGGCACAGAAGGATTAAGTGAGTTTGTAATTGCACATAGGATAGCAGAATTATAGAGTTTTATTTTCATGAAGTTCCTGGCTGAAGTTACAGATGCTCAGCACCTGTCAAAATGAGCTTCTGTTTAAAGGCAGTACAATAATGATAACAGTTAAGTAGAGCCCTGAAGAAGAAGAATAGCTTGTTGAAGTGCATGTCTTGTTCCAGAAAGGAGCCTGAGATCGAATCTGTTTTGAGATTGTTCTTCTAATGGCCATAACTTCATCATTTTAAAATAGTCCAGAGTTCTTGTCATTTCCAAGCTTTTATGAAAAGAACAACTAATAGAAGCCAGCCTAAGGCATTTTCTACATAAAGATAAATATATTCTAATTTAGCTGATTACTCTTTTTTTTCTCTGCATTAACTACATAGAATGTGCTTTGAATTCTTTTGTATTATATCATGTAGCATAACTTACCTGCTGTGATTTAATCAAGTATTTGGGTCACTCAAACTATAATAGCAACAGAAATAATAAGGATTTCTATCTTTAGATGAGGCTTTTAAAATTTTCCTTTTCTTATTATTTTCTCTTCTTGTGATTGTTTTTATCTGTGATAGCATGAAAAGCACTTAAATTTTTGATCCTTTAAATATTTGGAAACAGAAACCTCAGCTGTTTAACAGTGCTTTCATTAAAAGCATTGCTTGTCATTTTTAGCTTAAATTGTTTGAGAATACTTTATGCAGGAGTTTTGCAAACTTCTAAAGCATGTTAAAATTTCATTTTGATAGAAACCGTGCTGTGTAATACTTCCTCGCCGCAGAAATTAATGCTTATTCTGTAATAAGTTTAGCTTAGGATGCATCTCAGAAAATGGCTTTCGCAAGTATGAATTGAAAGGAACACTTTGGTGTTAGGCAGGAATTAAGCACATTGCTTACAATATTATTGGGCATGTTTTCATGGTTTTTACATTTCACTGTTTGTATATATACTGCAGACAGGCTGAAAAGCTTTTCAGGAGTTCTCATCACTTAAAGCATACTCATTCACAGTCAATTATAACAAGATGACTTTATCAGTTCCAAGGTGCATTCATGTCATACTATAATAGATCTGTTCTGGTAAGAGATGGTATGTTTTTAGCTCTGAGCTGGCTAGGAACCTCAATTGATTATTTTAATCATTGTAAGACACATTTCAAAAATATCCAGTCAGTGCCTCCCACTCTGTCATTTAGGAGAAAAAGTAAACAGTACACTTTCTGCAAGACATTAAGACTTACATATGGTTGCCCAAACAGAGGAAGACTTATTATTCTGGCACACAAATGAAAGCTGTCCAAGAGCTGATGGAAGAGCATCACACAGCAGCAGCCATGGAATTAGAAGCAAGACCTTGGCCCATTTACACCAGAATAATTCTAGTGGGAGACTGCAGTCTCTAGATCATCCAAAGGATGGTCCCTGCTCTGATTTGTAATTTGTCAAGACAGATAAAACAAGCTCAAGTTTGTTTTCAGCAAATACTAAGAATCTGAGCTATGAAGTCAAAGATCATTAGCTACTGTTCGTTTGTGGTTTAGCTGGAATGAAATCCCAACCTATTGAAATTAACAGAAATTATGTTATTAACATCACTGGGAAAGAACTTAAGCGCAGCTGACCCAGTTCAAAGGCACAATTTAATGCTTCATTTTCAATAGGGATGATAGAAAATGTGAGGCTTCATCATGAAGTACTCCACTTGCTTGATCTTTTATGCTCTTCCATTTTGATTTCCTGGTTTGTCCTTTCTTTTAACTTCCATTTGTCCCTTATTATGGACCACATAAATCATGTCTCAGCCTGAGTCACGAAATACAAGAGTAAAACTTGTAGGCAGGCACAGTGAGCCAAGTGCAGCAAAAAAAGATGTAAAAACCAAGAGGCGGCAGTCTATAGTTTCCTGATCCAGAAAAAGGAGATGAGACTGACATAAACCAGAGTATAGCAAGGATTATAAAGCCAAAGCTTCTGTTTTAAAAATGTATTATTCTGTGCTGAAAATACGATTGGTAGCCAGAAGTAGTAAGCAAAAACATGTGTACAGAAATTCACAGCTTGGATTCTACTGGGTGTTATTTATTAAATTAGGAGCCACTAATATGTTTCTTTGTCCCTGCTGCAAAAGGAAAATAGTGGCATGGAAACAAAAGAAACTTGATAGACCACACACAGTCCACACATGGCATGGACAATGCAACACATCCACCCTGTTGGTTGTTGCCAATATCTGAAAAACTACAGGTTTTGTATTAAAAAAGGAATAGAGATACTGGAAAACAAAATAATTTCTTTTTAGGTTCCTGATACTGTGAAGTACTAATGTGTCCCCTGAGAAGTGCTGCGTGATGTTTAGTGCCATTGGAATCTGCATGGAAACAGCTGGCCTCCATTTAAGGTAGAGGTACAGTCAGTGGCCAGAGCAGCACAGCTTTGATTCTGAAGAGAAGTTCAGCTTTGTATTGGTATCAGGATTCCTAAGCAAACTGGAACTTTCTTCTGCAGCATTATGCAAGCCAGTGATTATGATGGACCAGAGCTTGCATGATAAAATCCAAAATTTGGGTTTAATTTGTTGAGACATTACAAAAACAGTGTCACCTCTCATTATACAGCAGTTACTTCATTTTTAATTTGTAATAATGGGCTTTTTTTCAGTTAAAGAGAATGTCTCAGTGCCATTAGAAATGCTCACTGTCATTGACTGAGTAGGCTTAGATTGTTGTCCCCTCTGTCACTGTCTTTGTGCAGTTTGTCCATGACTTTAGTATATGTTTGTGCAAGATCAACAGATTCCATAGAAAACTTGTGGCCTCCTAAATATGTTACGCTTAAGCACCAAGAGCATTTCATGAATTCAAATCATCTTTCATTTATTCATGTTTTATGGATGATGTTCTATCTTTTCTTTTATAAAAGCAGTCCTACGCTGGGCTTGGTGTGTTTATTCAGGGCTTTGTCCTGCACAGAAAATCCTTCTTTCATGTTGATTACATGATATCATAACATATGTTTTAAAATTTAGCAAAATAGGAGAGAGAAACAGGAAAGAAATGCAATATTTTTTCCTGGATGCATCACCTTTTAGTTTGAAAATAGAACATGAAGTAGCCTCTGTATATTCACTTAATGGTACACAAATTTGACCTATAGCAGTGATAACTTAGCCTTTTACTTTATATAAAATCAACTGAGAAATAATATTATTATTACTTGTATGGTTCCTATACTACACCACGTTATCAATTAAGAATAACAAGATGGTATGATTAGAAATATATTTTAGGTACTGCAAAACACTGATAATTAATGTGGTTGGTAATGTAAGCCCTAGTGATTTCTCTAGGACACGAAACAGCCATGAATTATTATTGCATACTTTTCAGAAAGCCTTTCAGGACAAAAAGGGAAATTGAACACTTAAGAAAGTATTTGGGACCTGCAGGAAATACTATGTTATCCTTTATTAGATTATACGGGCATCAGCAGGGAAAAAGCTTTAAAATAATGGGCAAACTATGACAGTAACATGTACAGCATTTAAAATTCCTTATGTATGCAGGTACCACGTAAATTGACTAATTTGAATTAGTATTTATTTTTAAGATATATAAATTAATGTGTTAAAGAAAATTGCTCTAGCAAATGTGTCACCAGTTCAATACATATGCACATACCTAATCTACTAATATAAATGTTTATCTGCTTTTCTGAACTGAAGCTCACATTTAAAATTATCGTGCTAAAGATGGTCCCATAAAAAGACTGCAAAACAATAAAAATCCTTTAACGAATTTCAACAGGCCTGAAGAACTAAGTATTAAATAATCAGAGAACTGTGATAACTACGTTAAATCAGAAGTGAAGATCAGAAAATGAAATTAAATGTAAAAATTTTGTATTGTCAGCACAAGTACAATTTATATATAGAAATATATATATATAATTTATACAGAAACATATTTTTTGTAATTAATGTATTTTGGGTAATTAATTATTATCA
>VWZT01013807.1:79354-111314 GCA_013397055.1 Pachycephala philippinensis
TTCTGGAAAAAATATGTGAAGCCAGGTATTTTAAAAGATGCTAAAATTATTATATAATATTTCATCTTGTTATCATTATATGCGTCAATTTGATTTATCCCAGCTTGGAATATTAGACTAGACATGAAGGGGTAGGAACAGTCTTACAAGTTTAAAAAAGTATATATTCATATATATCTATATATATAGATATATGCACATTAATATCTTCTTGCTCTCCAGTCTCTTCCAAGAAAAGTTTCCCATTGTCAGTCAGCTGATCCTAATATCATCTTAGAGTAGAGAAGATATTTTGAAGTACAGACTTCTTTTCCTTCATGCTGTTTTAACTATGGCTTTATGTAGGTAAATACAAGCCCTTTGTAGTTATATTTAGCTTAAGTACTAAGCTTTTCTTTTTACCTTTGTCTTGCTGAACTACTTAACATTTTCTGGGTTTTTCATGTGTTCATTATTTGCCTAAGCAGCCTTTAGTCACTTTCTTCCTGACGTTTTAAGAAATTTCAGGTATTTTCTTCTGAGCTAGGATTCAGGCTCAGTGTTTTTAGAGACCATATAAGTTTCTCATATTATGAAGTATATCTAAAAGGTTTTATACTTCAGTTTTCATCCAAAATGTTATTTGCATCTGATTGCAACTCTGCAAACTCATCTTGGCTGCTTCTTAGTTTTCAGAGTGCTGCATTTGAAGTGTTCTGTCTATTCATGAAGTGGGAACAGCATGGCAATAGCTGCTCAGGGGGCAACAGCATGGCAATAGCTGCTCCAAACCCCTTTTTCAATGTACCAGAATTCTATGTTGGAGAGACTGTACCAAGATGGAGAAAGCAAATTTTACCCCTATACTGCTGGTATTGTGCTTCACAGACCGTATCTCATCTACTGTTCTGCCATCCTGTGCCTCACAGGAAACTAATGTAAGATGCGTAATTTTTCTTGCAAAGGCTAAATTATATAAGAACTAAACAACTGTACTTGATTTTCATATAGTTGCAAGTTAAATTGCAATACAGGAAATTGGGGACTAGTGCATTTTGCATCTTGAATGATCAGATTCAACACTAGAGCTCTTGATACAGTTCTCAGGGAGCAACCCTTCTGCCAAATTGTTCACCATGGCAAAAAACCAGACTCACAGACACACTATAATCCTTAACAAGTATTTTGTAAAACAACTGCTGGTGTTCCTGCAGCAGTACTTGTTAGTTTTACTAGTTGTGTTAAATTTGCGAAGTGACAATTCCGTGTTAGCTCATTTGATAAATAGCCTTTGACCAGATATGAATCTTTTATCTCCTCCTAAAGGCTAAACATTTCTGCATGTTTGGAATTAATTGCATTAACTTCATTAATCTGTTCCATGATCTTAAAGCTCCTACGGGTGTTTTAATCTGGTGTTTGAGGTGACTTTCTTGATCATCCCCAAGCTTCATCCTGTAGTTGTGAACTGGAGTTGACTAGTTCACTAGGTTGACTTAAAGCTCTTTGACTGTGATTGTTGTTGCTTGTCTTCTTTATGGATCACAGAGTTTATGTTAGATAAAACTCATAAAAAGTCAAGTAATGAACAGGAAAGAAATAGAATTTGTCTAAAATTTGCTAAAACGTTTTATTGTCCCTAAAAGCATAATCATGACCTTCTGTTGAAGTGGATAGAATTTGTAGCCACAGGGAACCTTTCACACAGATTTCATTGCAAGATTGAAGCTAAAATGAAAGGCCAGATAGTTCACAGCCATTCTGCAGGCTGTGGACCGAAAAATTATAACTACTGGAGTAAGTTCAAACTGTTAGCAATTAAAGAAAGACTGTCACCATTCTCAGTGTTCTGTCCATGCAGAGCTTGTTGAAAATTCATTAAATTCACTAGCATTAGTGTCATTTCCAGCGTAATATACAGCTTACTGTAGCAAAGAATTACCTGGAAGGAGTGATTCTACTACTCTGACTTACTTCTAATAAACCCATTAATTGTATTGTAGATTTCCAATTTTATTCCTCAGCTGTTTCTTTAGTAGTCATGTATTTACATACAAATATTTTTAATATATGCCACTATTAGCAACTGAAAAGCTATTTTTTGTTTCTTACATATTCTCACTAAGAAACAGAAGGTTCTAAAATTCCCAGTTATGTTTTTCATCTTGTGCCTTCAGAGGTATCACACTGGTGTCTTGTTTTGGAATTTTGTAAGCAGCAGTTTTAGTGATGAAAAATAAAAAATATTCCTAGCTTTAGTACTTTTCATATTTTGATCTCAGGAGACCTTAGAAAGGAGTTTAGTTTCATCACCTGAATTTTACTGAGAAGCAACCTGGAGACAAGAGAAGGAGGTAATGACTTATTCACGTTTTCTCAGTAAGCCTGTGACAGACATTGAACTTTTGTCTCCTGAATTCTAGCCAAATATTTTCTCAAGCCTACTCTCCTTCTGCACAGGAGTGCAGATTCCAAAATGCCAAAAGACATAAAAAGCAGACAATGTAAACAGGTGCAAATGAACACACAGTTCATAAAATCCTGGCTCCATTTAAGTTGGTGGCAAAACTTCCTTCAGCTTTTTTGGAGTCAAGATTTTCATCAGGTCAGACCATCTTTTAAAGAAAATAGTACCATATTTACACTAATGGGTCTTTTCAGATCTAATTTCTTTTTTTTTTTCCCATATACAGTTTGAGTTACCATAGGTTCTTTAATTAAACTTGATACATAATTTGCTGTCAGCTTATATTTCTGAACCAGACCTTAACACTATTCTTTGAATTCCTTTTGCTTTAAAGAAAAAAATATGTGCTGCCTGTTCTGAAACACACTAAGCTTGGTTTTTATCATCGTTCTGACAAATCTGTGTTCTTGGCTTGGTTCCTTTGTATTTTCATTATATAGGTATTATTTTATCTGTTGGTGACAAATTTCACAATTACTTATAGATACTGTTCAATTAAATATATTTTCATTTGTGTTGTGACCACAGAATAGGATGAAGAGAGATGTGCTATTGAAATTTTTAAGTGTGTTTTGGATTTAGAACATACATGTTTGCTATAAAAAATTAATGATAGCATTAAAGGTTACCACAAGTTAATTTTGCTCAGTAAGTAGTGAACTTACTAATAATCTGTGAGTTAGTAATTAAAATGAATCTTCTTTATATGAAGAACATGTTTTTCTCCTGACATTAAAGTTTGGGGTAGTGGCTATGGCTGTTCAGTGTCTCTGATTTCATTTGTTGCTTTTTTATATGATTAAACTGAGCTTTTTCCTCCTTCAAATAATAGTCTGTGGCAGTGTGTAATAAGAATGCACTGAGGCATAGAAGGCAAGGAAGTGACTTGATGTCAAAATTAAATATTTGTTATCAACAGGAAGGAATTGGTCTGTGTGTAACCAGTGTCTTCCAAAAAGCCTGAGAAAGAAAGCACTTTTCCTTAATGTTTGAAAGGAAGCTTACAAATGGCTGAAATCCATATAGTGAACTGTCATACAATCATAAAATAGTCCCATGCACTATATTGATGCTGATTTACATAAAGTCACTCAGGAGAGCAAATGTTTTCTTGAAAAAATTATTTCTTGAGGACTGTGTTCCTTCCTTCTCCTTTTAAAATACTCATCACCCTCAGAGAATTCTGGCTAGTACCTTACTTAATTAAAGTGGTTCCAAAACTAATGTGGCTTATTGTTCCTCACAGGAGAGTCTACTCTGGAGAGAAATGGTGGCCAGGATCTAAGACAGGAAATGCTTATGAGAGATGAGAGAAATTCCACTGACCATTGCATAAAATTGAAAAGGGAAAGTCAGAATAGGACAAATCTGATGTATAATGGCCATTTTAAAGTAGTGGTAGTTTCCTGAGAAGCTGCCTTCCTTTTCAAACTTTAGAGATAAAAAGTATTGGTGAAAAAAAATACCTGCACCAAATCACAGTATTGTTTCCAACATATCACCTATAAAAATGTACTGCTCTAATGTTAGAACAGTAAACTGAAAAACAACTGACACAGAAATTAAACACATCAGCTTGTCCTGCAAAATTTAAATTATTACTTGTTCTGTGTGTTGTGCCATGGACCACACTGGGTATTTCATTTTTCTTCTGAGAGCTTGGATTCAGGACTTTGATCTGGTTTTTAACAACATGTTTGCTATAGAAAATATTTCATTCTACTGAGCTGACATACTGCTGAGCAGTAAAAGGTCCTAGCTTACACAACATGGATAAAGCTGTGCTCAGTGTGGTAGATGCTGACCTGTCACATGGTAACAGAAACTTCTATACCATGTAAATGAAACTACAGATAAACAAAGATATAGTCTACTCATACTATGAGAGAATTAAGCCTTGCTTATTAAAATTGTTTTAGTGGCTGTGATAAAGACTAAAGACAAAATTAAGCACTTTTGAGAATACTTCTATTGGCTTTAAGCCAGACTTGTCAATTGTTGCATATAGAAGACTAATTTTGCAAGTAAATCACCAGCAATGTATGCACATGACCTGTAGTCAAATTCATGAAAGAGTACCAGGAATGTGGAATTGCATAGGCTGTGCCCTAAGAATTCATAGTAACAGTAGTGTAAGCAGAGGAGCATTATCCAAGGTCACTGATGTGATTGTATTGCATATATCTAAGTCTTATTGTCAGAACAAATGTTAAACTCATACTTCCATTATCCTTCCTAGTACAGCTATGTCAAACATAGGGTAGTACAAACATGCCAAACTATCTTTCTCTACACAGAGTACATTATCTGATGCTTTTCCTTTATGTAACAGGCCAAAGCTATCAGTGTGAACAGTGTGCCGGTCATTGGCATTAGGTGAGGATATCATACAAATTTTATCAGTACTTACCAGAAGAAAATTAGTTCTACAATGAATATGGTGAAACACTAGAACAGGTTGACTGGAGAAGGGGTGGATGCCTCGTCCTTGAAAACATTCAAGGTGAGGCTGGGCAGGGCTCTGAGCAACCTGATCTNCAGTAATGTGCATAAAGTATTCTCCTTTTCTTGTTTAGAAACATAGTCGGGGGGGATTTCTGTGCTGCTTATGTCTGTATGATACATTTTTTTTAAATTTAGTGGATGCTGACATTCAATTGCCTGGCAAGATGCAGAGATAGAGTATGCATCTAGGTAGATAGATATAAGTAGATGCTCAGGAGAAACTTGATTTAGACTGTATCATTTTCTTCCTTTTAAAAACCTAAGATAATCTACAGCAAATTCTTCACTGTCAATAATCCATTTTTTTNTAAAAATTGAAAAATGGTTCTTGCTAAAATATTTAATTTCTACCAAGTAGTAAGTCCTAGTTGAGAAGGCACAGAATTGTCAACATTCAGGCATCTTTTATTTCTGACACTATTCTGTATTTATGTAAGCAAGTGATAATTTCTTTTTTATATTAATAACAAGAAAAGAGTTAATATTGGGCCTTTATGCAAAATTTCATTGATTTACTTCAACACTAGTGATACCTTTCCTGGAATTACCTTAAGGCAGGATAGCTTTACTTTGCTGTGCTCTGGCTGGCTGACTTTATCCAGAAGAAATTTTCGTTGATTTAAAAGGTAACAGAGAACTGTACAGATTTAAAGACATGGTTCTAATTGGTGATTAATCAATTCTGAACCAAAATCAGAAGAAAAACAAAGGCTACCACCTGGGTGGTCCTATTTCCATCTCTTAACATAGGTGGCTATGTGAGGTTAACTTTTTTATGTCCCACCAGCTAACATAGTTGCTTTTTCTAGGTAAGTACAGCTATGTCTGTGATGGGACAGTGCCAGAAAACATTCTGAGCTGTCAGCATTCTCTATACTGTCCTGTGCAGTTCCTCTCTGCAGCACTTTGTGCAGTCTGCAGGAGGGTTATGGGCTGAACAAACTAGTGGGTCACTTAGGCCAAACTCTCATCTTTATTAGATGTATTTGTTGGTTTCTTTCAGTGCTTCCTAAAACCTTATCATGTGGTCTTGGGGTCATGATGACCTCACTGAAATTACTAGTTTTACCATTGACTTTGAATCCAGTCAGAATTATTTTCTTTAATCATATTCCAAATTTAAAATATTTTTTTGCATTTCTTGATTAGTTTTTTTGCCAAAAACAGATTACCATGTTCAGCATTAAAATCAGCACCACAGAATCCCATACCTATAGAGGATAGTATGTGTGAAAGAAGAGAGCTCTCTAAACCATGCAGGTCACTGAGATCCACTTACAAGTGTCCCCAGTCCAGAGAGTCAGTAGTTTGCTGCATGAATGTCTTTTCTCTAGCACTCTTCTGCAACATCCCTGTAGGCTCCAAGCATGACCTCTGCAGTCATGCTGCTCCTGTTTGTGCATTCAACTATTTAAAACCCTTTAGCTGAACCCCAGAATACAGGTGGCAACCTCTTCCACCAAAATCTTTTCCCCACCTCCCAGCTCTGTGATGTCTAACAAGGTTCTGTGCCAGCAATCCTATAAATGAAGGGAAATATATCACTGTGAGTTAGTGCCTCTTGCTTTCACCAAAGCAGATGAAGGTTTACTTGGTGACCCTTTATTAATAATTGCATTAGCTAGAGCAGAACCAATATATTAGTCTTAGCTAAATTTGGTTCTTTAGGGCTAAAAGTATGTGCATTTGTCTTATACCTAACAGTGTGTATATGAAGTGCTTGCTCCATAAAAAATTACTTTCTATGGTGCATCCATTTAACTGCATCAGCTACACATTGCCCACCAAATGTCACCACTAAGACTGCCAGTGACATTCATATCCTTGGGCAGATTTAAATAGCTTCCTTTATTTTAATTAACCTGTCAGAGAAAGCTTCTTCATTTCCAACACTTAAAATTAAGCTTGGCCTAAAGTCTAAATTTAGCCCTGCAGCTGTGATAGATTTGAAGACCAGTCCCTTTCACAAGAGTTTTGAAATGCTCTCACAGTTGCAAACATAAGAGGAAATTCAGTCTACAAAGTAGCAGATCTGAGTAAGAAGCTTCCAATTTATATTGTTGCTTTTCTTATTATAACTGCTTCTTGTCTACTTCCTTTAAAACATCTTCCAAGCCAGAATTACCGAGTAGCACACTTCTGTATTCTGCATCTTTTTAAAATTAAACTCTTCTGAGCAATGGAAGTGACCAGGAAAAGTTTACTAGACAAAAAGATTGTAATATGTCTCTAAATAAAGTATGTCTAAATCATTCTGATGTTACAACTGTTGCATTTTAGCTTTATTGTCTTTTATGAACATCAGTTAAATTTCCACTTGAAGCTGGTGTTTTGAGGCTGGAAAACCATTCCAGAAGAATTGAAATAGGAAGGATTAGCTGACCATAAGTGATGGTGCAATTAAGTTGTTTGCAGTAATAACTCATTTAACCAGAGGCCTATTTAAATTCCTTCTTGCTGTTATAAAAAAGAGTGATGCAATTCACAGTTGCCTGGACAGCTCAGATAAAATCAATTTTGTCTAACTGCCTAAAAGAAGTTAACTGTTTTGTTTAACCTAATGACCTAGGTTCTTTGTGTTGGTTGACAGACACCTCCAAGGGACCCTTCATCCTATTTTAAAATGGGATTAATAATCTTTTGGAACAGAGGGCTGTTTTTCATCAGATGTCTAGCTTTTAATCTGCTAAATTACATAAGAATAACTCCATCCTAAATTTAAAACAAAATCTGGTTTTGGTGCGAATCACTGGTTTTAAATTTGAATTTTCCTATTTTAAAAATGGTGTTTGTAACACTCATGACTTATACTAATGAATCACTAAATTCTTTTAAAGTAGTCCTCATTGATGCAATCAAGTCAGAATTAAAACAATAATTTTGAATAGTGTGAATTGTGTCATTCATTTCAATGGACAAATCATTTTGGTAGATCTGTGCTGAAACCTAAAGCTGTCGCTATAGATATCAGCCCTTCTTACTGTTCCATGTCTGATTCTTTTAGAGAAAAGCTCCGCTAATGACTTTATTCAGCATCTCAAACAGCATAAGTGTTGTTTCTGATCTAGCTGCCACATTTCCCAGCCATTCTGACTGCTTGACAAAATTGTGTATAAGTAAAAAATACCCAGGTCCTGCAAATGTGGTAGCAGTATAAATTACATTAATTTTACACTTGATTTTTCTATAGTGTATCTGACTCTTTATTTAGTAAGACAAAATAATATATTTCGTTGAGGAGCTGCAGGATTCAAGGCTTGAGAATATAGGAGGTTTTAACATGCTTATACAATTGATTTGTAACTATTTAATTGAAAAATAATTCAGTCTAATCACTTTTAGCGCATGAGTTATATTCAGCCTGTAAACTCCTTATTATTCATATGCAGAGGGATGTGTCCAATGATTAAGACCCCAAGGATTTGATTGAAAGAATAATCTGCATTTCTAAAGAAAAAATAAGCAGTAGGGTATTTAATTCTTAACAGAAATGTTGTGATGCACGTCAAAGCATCACTAACTCTTAGTCTTAAAAACAGTATCTGCAACTTGCTTGTCCATTGGCTGGTTCACTGCTATATCTGTAATGTACAGTCTTGATCTAATAATTGCTTATTATGCAGTTGTTTATCCGCTCATTTGAAACATCCTGAAATTCAGTCTAGCTCAGCAAATTGCTGTGCTTAAGGCATTTTTATATTCCAGGAAATTATAATATCCCCAGAAGGCAAAGAATTAATAATAAAAATCCTCTTTTGTAAAAGATTATCATTGCAGAGCAAATGGAGCAGATCTTCCCTATCTTAGCACACTTAATATTCTCATTTTTTTCTATGAAAGTTTGATGGAAAGACTATGTGGGGATCACTGTTTTATTAACTTGTTAAGAGACAAATTTACTGAACCAATGCAGCATATTGATTTCAGTGTCTGCTATACAGAAAAGCAGCAATAGTAATGGATGACTTCTAGGCATTTCCATATGGAAGTTAGCTCATTCTTTAGACATTTTGTAATCTTGATTTATCTGTTTAGGCTGGCACTAAGGAGTTAATGATTCAGATTACAAGGATGCTTTCTTGTTTATTACTTAGAAGTTTTTCCTACCTTCCAAATGATTTATTCCTAGTATGCCCACCCTTATTGAATACTTTGCAAAGGATCCACAGTTTGTCTCATTCTATTGGAAACAGTATTCTGGTGAGTAGATTTCTGGTTTGATAGGCAATAAACAGAAATTAGAACACTACATGTAGCACATTTTTCATCAGTTCTCAAATCCTATTCAACCAATTAAGCATGCATCCATTCTGGAGTGCGGGAGCTTAATCTAGTTCTTAAAATCCATCACTTAATACAGATGACTTGATCTAATTTCCTTTATAATTGCAAACATACAAAGGTAAATATCATAGCTAACATATTTAAAAAGAAGGAAAAAGGTAACAACCAAACAAAATTGAGTTGCAATCCTCTAGGTACTTTTCTTGAAGTTTTTCAAGTCCACAAGCATACCTGTCTTCCAAGTTTTATTTTTTGCTTTATATCTTGAGGAATTAGAGGATTCTTATTAATCTAGGAGTTCAGTGCTGCTTAGTTCAATGCTGATTTTATTTCCATTATTCATTTTCACATTGCAGCAGTCAAGCATCAAGCAAAAACCAGAGATTTCAGAGAGTATGCAGGCATTTGTGGTTCTTCACCCTATCAAATGAGTGATTCATTTAGGCAAGGGCTGAAATCATAGCAACACAATTCAGAAATTAATCTTCATATATCTGCACTCTTACCGTTTTTTACAAAAAGAAAAGTTTGTAAGTTCCTTTCTCAGCTGTCTGTGTTGTATCTCATAGAGGTCACAAGCCTTGCTACTAAGAAATCTTAATCATCTAGACAAAGAGTCTTATTATTAGCAACATTAAGACTACACAGGTAAGTGGTTTATGGGAATTAATTACGTGTTTTTGGGCCAAGCCATCAGAAATATCTTCTGGATGTTTTTATCAAGTCTTGCCTTAGAATCTGTACAACAGTTAAAATTTTTATCCTGAGTTTCAAAAATATGAATAATTACAGAAATAGAAAGATGGAAATTGAACTAGAAATACATATAGGATTTCCAAGTAAGTAAAATTTACTTCTGACATAAATTTAGATCACTATTTATTATTTTTATGTAAGCTATCAGCAAAGGGGTTTCAGAAGTAGCAGACTTATATGTTCTTGTGGATATACAGGATATACAGTGACCTACTTTGTAGACATGGACAGAACTGTGTCTGTAAAAGTATTTAAAGTGGGTCTCTAATGTAAAACATAATTTAAAAGAGTCTTATTGAAGCAGCATCTTTTACATAAGCTCTCAGATATACTAAAGCAGTAACAATTATTCATCAGGCAATCTCAAAGCATTTCACAAAGACAGGAAAGTACTTTTTTTATTCTACAAAATGGAAGTATGAAATCTGGAGTTTGATTTTATGAAGGATCAAGTATTTCAGTTGCTAAGAAACACAAAAATGAGAGAGAAAGGTCCTGCCTTACAGTTAAGGAGACAGGTGTCTATACACCACTGAAGCTTTTGCAAAATTAAATAAAGCATAGCTCTATACATGTTCATGAAGCCAAATAAATTGCCCAGGGTCTTCCAGCAACTCAGTGGCAGAGCTGACAATGGCATTCCTGCCCCTGGATTTTTATGCTGGGTCCTTTCCCCTTGACCATCCCTTCATCAATGCATTGACCAAAATGTGAAATCATTGTTTTACCTATATCAACATTGGAGTAACAGGCAAGGAGAACTGAACATGAAGAGGTGGTTCATCTGAGGAACTTTGAAAAGATGTGCAGAATGCAAGTGAGCCAGAAGCACTTTATGACACATTCGGAACCTGAATTACAGTTTTAGTAATCACCAGTTCCCCTTCTTCTCTGTCATTTCTTTATTTAATATATTGCATGTAAAAGACTTACCATGCAAGTTTTATAAGCTTGCAATAAAAATATAACAACTGTTGTATTAAATTATTCAAGTTGTAAACCATTGTAAAAAGCAGAAAAAGTTATATCTATGTGGAGACAGAAAAAAGTATTGTGATGGAGTATAAAATATATAGTGCTGATTACTACAGAATTTTTGCCCAGTTTAGCATATTGTAAATCCTTGGTTGGCCTTAAGAATGAAACTGCATGTAGATTTTTTTAAAAGAATTGTGGCAAGTGGTTAAGAAAAGTGAAGCTAAAATCAGATTTATAATTTAAAAACAAATCAGCAAAAATGGGACAGCAGACAAAAAATATCTAAGAGGCCAAAAGAGAGAATTGTGACAAAGCTAAGGATCAGTGTATTTAAAACTTCCAGATTTCCCCTGAGGGAAAGCTGGAATTCTGAAGGAAATGGATAACAAACTTTTTATTTTAAGAAAGTATCCTTTAGTGCTATGCTTTACTAAAGAGATGTACCAATAACTTTGAATCTGGCTGTATTTATATTAGCAGCATTTGAAAGTGCTAGATTTACCAAAATTAGTAACTACAAAGGGAAACAAATATATTTAGCATGAAGTTCTGACTATAAATTATAAGAACCATTTAATTTTCCTTTATTCTGCCTCTTTGCTCTTGGTAGGTCAAAAATAAAACTGATTAAATGATGATGATTAATAATGATCATCATCATCATCCTCCTTTAGCATTTTCCTGTTTCACCTTTTTATCTTACCAGATTTTTTGGGACTTTAATGACCCCAGGTGTCCTTGGGGAAGGTTGCAGATGAGTTTTCTTTGCCCTGGAAAGTGATTTGGCAGAAATGCAGCTAGACAGAGCATATTTTGTTGCCTTCCTTTCTACCAAAATGTGCTTTCTGCAAAAGAGAAAAAGAGGTGATGGCCTCATTCTAATGAATCTTCCTAGCAGTGGTGTAATTGAAAAACCACCTTGCCAGAGAAGCCTTTTTAAAAGAAAAGCCAACTCATTGAGCTAATGTAGAGTAGAAAATACTGGTAAGACCACTCTAGTGATGATGTTCCAGGTATGATATTCCCTGACAAATTAAGGCCCAAGGCATAAAGTGTCAATGTTGACCAAAGATAGGGCTGTGTGGGCCTCTTAGCTTTACTTTAAAACTTCTTGGAACAATTTATTTCTCTCTACCTGTACTGCAAAATTGTTTAAACCACATCTGATACTGTTTAAAGATCACATCTTTAAACAGAACGGAGCACAAGGATAAGTTATGTTTTCACTGTGCCTGATAGGTTGGGCTTCTGTTGGTGGAAAAGATAAAGGTCACACTTCCATCACTTGCACTTCATGTTTCTTAAAGGTGGTTAAAGCATCACATACGTTTTTCTTCTGAGCATTTTCAATTTCATTAATCCAGTATCTCTTTGAGCTAACATAGTTCTTAACGGAGATGTAGCTTAAGGCTCCAGAAGCAGAAATTCCTGTCAAAACAATCAGTGATCCAGCAGGGAGCTGTCAGTGCTGCTGACTGACTGGTCACCTGTGGGTCCTGGCCCACCTGAAGGATCTAGGGGCTGATCCATCTGGGTGAACCTGAAACCTCTAAGCAGCAACCCAGATCTGGACAGCTTTTCCATTTACTGCTGGGCTATGCTGTGTACTTTACCTGTCAACACAAAATGTAAGAGTTACAGAAAGCACTGCAGTTTGTGCAATCCCAGAAGGCATTCTACAAAAGTTTTTGGGTTTTTTTCTTTAAAACAGGTATTTGAGACCATGTATTTTGGTGAAGAAACATTCTTCTTTCTAAAAATATATATATTTGTGTGATAATTTAACTTTATTGCAGACTTTTGTGATACACTGTGGTGTAAAATATATAGCAATGTTTAATAAGAAATCATAATACAGTTAGATGTACAGCCTTATGACAGATGTAATAGACTATTTTGTCATAAAGTCCACAGGTAACTTTCAAATGACCTGTAAACAACTCCACCTATTGATGGTGGAAGAGCAGAGGCCTCCAAGCAGTGAAGCTGTTTAACAACAGAGCAGGTGGAACGTGTGCAGCACTGCTCTTTTGGGACTGTGATTTTAATTTCCAGAGATCCAAGAGCAGCCCAAGCAAAAGGTTGATTCAGTTCTTTGCCACTGTATTACTGTTTGTAAGCATCCCCACTGTGGTATGCTCTCAAAAGAAGGGGTGTATGCTGGGTCAGAATTCAGGGTCAGTTGTTGGCTTTTCTACAAATTACATTAACAAATCATGTTATTCTTCCACTGTTTTCTATGGCTCAGTTTCCTGCCTGTCCAATGTTCCTTTTTCAGCTCTCAGGGTTTTGTGCCAATGGTAAACTCTTGGTGGTAGACTTTGTCTGTTATTTAGTGTTTATTTAGTGCCTGATAAAATGACACGTAAGTCTTTCTGAAGGCTTTTGTAAATTATGCTATTAATAACTTCAAGTTAGAGCAAAAATGACTTGCAGCTCAGATCACTATGTGGCCAAGTTACAGACCCTTTTTCTTTCATTTTGCAGTTGTTTGACACAGCTGAATGACTCTCCCAAGCCTCCTGTTCCCAATTCCGTAACAAACTATGAGTTCAAATTACAGAGGAAGCGCTAGCACTGAGATTTATTTGTCATCCTTAGAGGCCATGAGAAGGAACAAAAGACTTTCATCTCTCTCTTTTTGTTCCTTGGCTGTAGGGAGTAAGAGGGTACTGATATCTTGGGTCACTGCCATACAGGATAAAAATCCAATTAATGTAAATCTGCCAGATCGAGGGGAAGCAAGTAGTGTGGCTATCAAGAGCCCACAAATTTCTGGGTGGATCATCAGCAACCTCTGGCAGCACAGTTTCCCCATTAAAACAGAAGCTGGCTTTTGTTCCACCTCTAAATACTGGTCTACCCTTCTTTTTAGCCTGCTCTTGCTAATTTTGCATAAGTTGTCAGTTGCAGCAGTAATGAAATTTTAGTCATTTGTTGACTCACTCAGCACAAAAGGCAGTGAATGCCATGACCACTGTTACATCTTCCAGGCAGCTTTGATTAAACTGCTGTGAAGCCAGACCTGGATCAATATGAATGATCTTCATGGACCTAATAATGTATTTAACATGTTCGGTGCACTTTTGTCTGTTTCTGTTAGAATACACTGTTTACATTAGTGCAGGAGATTGATTTAAAATTTCAGAGTTCTTTACAATGGTAAACATTAGAAATAACCGCATTAGTTTGCACATGATACTATATATAAATATGTAATCTACCATGCAAGCTCCTCAGCAGGTGTAAATTAGCATAGCTACCATTTATAGTTGTTGAGAACCTGGCCTAGAAACTGAAAACAATTATTCCAACAGTATTATTTTAAATGATCACAGCTTAACTTGACATAAAGCAAGGACCATATGATCTTCTCTGTACCCAGTCAAAAGATGCTTGCCACAACATCTTTTAGAAAGTTTTTCTATTATTTGTAGACTAAATTCTCCCACCAGTAGATGTATGTGGTGTCCTCTAGTTATATGAACATCTCTTTGTGGTCCAGTCTTTTGGATGCATTGTGTCCAGGCAGGTATTTCTTTAACCCACTGGCTTTGAAGACTATTTAGCAGACTTGAATAAACGAACAAATGTGGAAGCTGTACCAAACATATCACTTGGGGATGTCAAAGCACTTAACAAACATTGTTACAACTTAGTCCATGTGTAACCACCGAAGGACATATTTGCTTCAGTATGTCTCATGACAGCTTCTTAAAAAATATACTTAAGTGAATTTAACACTTGTGAAAGGTGCCAGATTGACAGGCCCTAGAGATAAAAGTTCTTGCATTACCAGCAGGCACAGCCGGGCTTCCCACACACGCTGCCCCACCGGTGTCCCCAACCCTACCTGGAGGGCACAGCAACCAACTGTCCCACAGCTTGCAAATCTGCCCATCATGCTCCTGGACTATGGGCCAAGAGTCACTAGCTGTAATGTGACCTAAGGGTGAAAAACCAAGTTCCATAATTACTGCACAGGTGCTGTTGCAGTTGATCATTTTCACACCAAGTTTTCAACTAATCTGGAAAAAAAAAGAAAAGTACACGTTTATCTGATTTAGAGTACAACAAAAACATGTGTGTCAGCCTCTAGTGAATCCTGTGGTTCTATCTGCCCATACAGGCACATTCAGGTGAGCCTATATGAGTGAACAAGTACATACACATACTGTGAAGTGCATTCTTAAATGCCTCCTGAAAAATGGGTCCTTACTACTTCCTATGTTTGTAATAATCTGTCTCCATTCATAACTCATCCCTGCTTGGTGTCATTACAGCCCATCCTCCCCAGAGATTCTGGACACAGCTGGCATACAAATTCAATAACCATCCACCCCATAAAGAGATTGGATCGTTACAGGGTTGAAGGATAGCACACAGGGAAAACAGGCTCATGATCTTTGCACTCTGTCATGGTTTTAGAAAAAGCACAAGTTCTTCTCTGAGTGATTGTACTTGGAAAGTTCAGTCCTCCGTTCTCTTTGAAATTATATTTAGACCTCACTGTGAGTATTGGAAGGGCATGCTTAAGTGTTTCTTTATTTAGTGCAGAAGGCTAATGACATTTAAACAAAAAGTGCACATTTATAACCTTGTATAGGCCGATTCTCAATCTGTATATAGGGCATGACTAAAAACAGAACATTGGAAAACACACAGCGATGAGTTTCCATGTTCTGCTATTTTCTAAGCTGTAGCCAGCAGCTTGAAAGAATTATTATGGAAGCCAAATCTTAATTCTTTCTACTGAGAAACAGCCCTAATATACAGAGGACCTCAGCAACAATTGTTTATCTTTAAAAGAGTCACATTTATTTCTGCTACTTGCCGTTGATGTGCATGATAAAATACCTAATTGGACTAGTACTGTGTGCACTTTGGAACGTAACTTCTGTATAGCCAGAGAGTTGGGTGGCTTTCAGCTGTTTTAGGGATGGTATTTGGGTCTGAAATTTTAATTGTTGTAAATATTCATATATTTTATTATTATCATTGCCTTATTTGCTTTCCTTCTCAGCCTTTCTGGTGTATCTGTCACACTGTACAACTTTAGGAAGCATCCCTGCCAGCCTAAGTACATACTATACCTAAGGTGAAGTTTAGGTTTCAAAATTTGGCAGGAAGTTCAAGAGAGAATGTATACTTGGAAGAGGATGTTTTAAGATGGTAGTGTCCATGAACTCTGCTTGAATATGTTGCTTCACCCAGCCTCAGTTTTCCTTTGCAGGCTGCCTACTATAAAAAAAAAAAAAAAGACCATTTTAGGTCATCTTCCCTTTCACAGGTTTGGTCTCTTTAGTACTTGTTTCACGTTTTATTCAACCTGGTTTCAAATACTCAGTGTACCTGAGGTTTTCTTTTGGGCTGTTTCTTTTTTTTTTTTTTTTCTTTTTTGTCTGCATGTATTTCTATAGTACCCCAATGGGATTTTCTTTTCATTCATTTTGTTCAGTAGTTCCTAATTTTACTTGTATTATGTTATAAATGTCACTTCTATGTGCTACTTTTTACCTGCCAGTTCTATTAAGCCTTTTGTCATCACCCACCTTTTTAATATTTTTGACCTAGTAGCTGGCCTTTTGCTTTCAGAACGACAAAAGGCTTTTCTTGTCTGTTAATGAGAGAGGAGGAGGACAATGCCAGCGACCTTCTCGTACAGAATGACAATGCTCCACTCCAGAAAGATGCAGAGGAAGAGATGAAAGAGTTTACCAGTTTTTCCTAAGATGCACAATATACTTGGCACCACTGAAAACACTGTTTGGAAGCAAAGGCTTCCTAAAGTTTACCTATCCCTTTCTGAAGTTCTTTCTCAGTTCATTAGTTGAAAAGTCTTTATAAATGTGAAGTATTGCTTTGATTTTAAAAGGCTAGAAACTAGAATTCCTTATTAGGGAATGATAGGAGAGAGGTTCTTTCAGGACTAAGTTAAACAGAAGCCTTCAGAAGAATAGAAGGGGGTTGGTTCATTCCCATCTTCATGTAAATTGAATTACAGGGTTTAGTAAGTGAAACGGATCATAAGATAAACCCCGCAGAGGCCAGGAAGCACTAATTAACGCCCACAGTGAGTAACTTTTCTGAAATTGGTCTTTAATCAAACTTTGCTCTGAAAACAAAACAAGGTATTGTGGCAGCTTGATAAAAGAGATGCATCACCAAGGCTGACAGGCCCACAATCAAACCGATACTAAAAATAACTGGTTTGTCTACTAATTTTCTTTCAGATGCTAAAAAAATGCCTGAGCTACAGTCTAAAAAGACTTGTACAGTTACTCAGCGAAGTGACTCAGCTCTAGAAAAGTGAGGTTCCTGTAAATGTTAATGCCCTCTCTGATTATGAGTGAGCCCTTTTTCTTTCCCACACCCTCTTGTTGAAACAGAGGAACAGCAGAGAGGATTGTGAGGCTGGGAGAGGAAGAGGCAGCATCTGGATTCCTTCAGTTGGTAATTTTATGCCAGCTGTCCTTCTTCTCTTGCTGCTGGAGGTGCAGAGTTCAGGCATCCTGACTTACTAGTGTGGATTAAGATAAGCCAATCACTCATTTTTCTTGGATCTTACATGAACAGCAAGGTCCATGACTGCTGCCTTTTGCACTCCCAACTTCTCCTCACTAAATCTGAGAGCAGGAGTTGTCAGCACAGCATGCAGGGAAACATCTTCCTCATTTCCTTTCATCTGCTCAACTGTTGGAAGAGTTGCTACAACTCCTGTGGGTACCCATCAAGCCTAGAGCAACTTTCATTATGTTTTCACTGCAGCCTGCTTAAAAACATTGCTAGAACTTTTAGGTTTGGGATAGATTCCAAAGGGACAAGAAGTCCACTGCACAAACAGGACTAGCAGTAAAATGTAACAGAGCACTAGTCTGCCTTTTATAGCAGATTTTTCTCTTGGCACAGAAAAGACATGGACCGGTTGAAGCAGGTCCATAAGAGGGCCACAAAAAAGGTCAGAGGAATAGAACATCTCTCTCCAGTGAGGAAAGGCTGAGATAGTTGGGGTTATTTAGCTTGGAGAAGGTTCTTGTTTATTGGCCTTGCAATATGTACAGGGAGCTTATTAGAAAGATGGGAGAGACTTTTTAATAGGGCTTGTAGTAGTGATAGCAGTGATAGTAGTGTAATAGTAATAGTGATAGTGTATCCCTTATCCAAGGGGTAGTGGTTTTCAACTAAAAGAGGGTAGATTCAGACTAGATATGAGGAAGTTTTTTTACAACGAGGACAGTGAGACACTGGAACAGGTTGCCCAGAGAGGTGATTGATGCCTTATCCTTGGAAACTTTTAAGGTCAGGTTAAATGGGGCTCTGAACCATCTGGTCTGGTTGAAGATGGCTCTGCCTACTGCAGAGAGGGTGGACTAAATGAGCTTTAAACATCCCTTCTAACTCAAACTATTTTATGATTCCAAGATTTCTCTTGGTGAATGCCCTGCTGGGTTAAGTGTTGTCCTGTTTCTGTGTCCAAAGTGACAGAGTCCTATCAGTCTGGATCCTAATAACCAAATCCTTCACGGAAGAGGTTGCAGTCATCTAAAATGGTATCTGGTATTAGGAACAAGCTGAAAGAGGATGGCTAACATTAGCCTTTGTGCTTTCAGTACAGGCTGTATTTTCATCTCTTTTGTGGTTACTCGAAAAGGAAGTTTTCATTGTTACAACTAAAACTAGTTTACTCTGAGAAGAAAGAAGTCTGTCAGTATAGATGAGTCCATAAATTGCAAGACAACCCAAAATGTAATGTGAGGAATTCTTGAAGATAAGTTTTTACGAAAGAATTGTTTGCAAATACAGACGTGCTGATCTGGCTGCTTTGGCAACTGACCAGGTGTATGACTTGAATTCCAAACACAACTACAATTTCCTCTGTAATTTCTTTTTTTTTTTTAATTTTGGAGTATGGATACTTACAAATAGGCCTGAAACGGTAAATTTGGAGGTTTTTTTGAAGTCTAAATTATACCAGTTACTTTTTTTTTTAACAAATGTTATTGTATATTTATCATTCAACAGGAAAGCTCATTCATCAGTTGTTGACATTGAAAGAAGGGAGAGAAATCTAGACAGTTAAAAAAATCTCCACCACACAGATTATGTTTTGAAAGTTACGTATCAAAAAACACAAGTTGTTTTATAGTCACAGTTCCAAAGACTGGCTTAGGCAATCACAGGTTTAAAGTGGTTTCACAGCCTTATCCAAACTTCTACTGGTCATTTGTCTCATACATCATGGCTATAACAGACTTCCCCTGCAATTCAAAGCAGCTGCTTAACTTGTATTCAGATAAATATCCTAGGCCAGAGTGACTGAAGTGCATCATCAGTATTCCGTGAAGGAGCTTACATCAGGTTTGAAAAACCAGTCCCTTAAAAGTACAATGACCAACGTGAAATAATGTCATCAAGAACAGTAACAAAAAACATAAGACACCACATGGAAAGCCAAGTATTGGACTTTGAAAAATATCCATATTGTCATTTAAAATCTTCAAAGCTGCAGCAAAAAAAACTCAGCACAAAATCATATTTTGCCAAGTGACTCCCTTTTATATTCCAACAGTATATTCTTGTTTACTGGGTTTGATTTTATTTTGGATAGAAAGGTATTAATTGCAATGAAGCAAGAAAACTGTGCAGGTTTTTTTTCAAAATCTTATATTCCACCACATCGTTTTATATTAAGAAAAATATGAGAAAAACCCTGGACTGTAAAAACAGACAATAATTTAAAGCACAGTTTCCATTCTTGCTGTGGTTGTACACCACAGAGACAGTCAGCTGGATGTTTAATAAAGGGAGGGGCATCTCCAGTTCCTTGTGTTTCACCTTTTCATTGCACTGCCTGATCATTTAAGGCAGAGGCTTGTTCCAGACAGCTTTAATTAAACTATGCTGTGAAACTGTATATAGATCAATGGAAATGATCCATAACAAGCTAATCATGTATTTAACAGTGTTCAGTCCAGTTCAATCACCTTCTAACATTTCTGTGGCTTTACATTCATGTGACAAAGCCCTGAATGTGTATATGTATTTTTAATCCATCTCATTAGTGACCATATGCTTTGGCTTCAAGGGAGACAAGAACTGTCTGCAATCTGCCAGGGATTTAGGGACATCAATAATTTGTGAATAGTCATGTTGGTACTGGTCGAAGGGTTAAGTGTTCTGCACACCAGGGGCAGATCTTTTGGGACTGGAACTCTTAGTCAACTGTTAGGAACTTGATCCCCTGTGATGCATCTTTTCAAAGTACATGCTGCATGTCAGATCTCTGCTGCAGAAGCAATGGAGCTTTATTAGCTCAGGGATTTAAAAACCTGCTCTAAGCAATGTAACAATATCTTTTGGTTAAAAAGTGAAGGAAAGATAGTAGTTGTAATATGAAAGTGATTTTTTATGTACTGGGCTAAATGTGATCTTCCTTTTTGCTACCATTTTCCTTTTTCATATGAGCTATTAGATTACTACTCCCCTGCAGATACACGGTGAAGCAAGAGTATGGCAACAATAACAGGGACCTGATTTTGAAAATGTAAGTGGATTCTGTGGCCTCACCTGATACTGCCTAAATCCTGCTGAGGCCAATGACAGCAAAGATGTAAAAATCACCCTCCTAATCATTTGGAATGACCCTTTAGGAGCTCTCAGGACATTTTTCTACATAGTATGAAAAGCACCTTTAAAAACAATAGCTTATAGTCTTAGTTTGTGCCATGTTATATGGAAGGGCTGCCAAGTCAGCATAAGAGATCATCAAATTATTGATTTCAGTAGCCTGTCTTTACAAAGGAATAGCAGAAATAGATGGTAATGCCAGAATACACTTAATATGGAACCTGCTCCCTGAACTTCTGTGGATCATTTGGGAGCAGGGGGATCCATCTTGCAGGATGTTCACCAGTTTTGAGGAAAATTCATGTACTTAGAATCATAGGATGGCTTTGGCTGGAAGGGACCTTAAAGATCATCCAGTTCCAAACCCCCCACCTTGGGCAGGGACACGTTTCACTAGACCAGATTGCCCTGAGCTCCATCCAGCTTGGCCACGAACACTTCCAGGGCTGAGGCATCCACAATTTCTCTGGGCAACCAGTTCCAGTGTGTCACCACACTCACTATAAAGAATTTCTTTCTAATATCTAACCTAAACCTACTCTTTATCAATTTGAAGCCATTCCCCCTTGTCCTATCCCTACATGCCCTTGTAAAAAGTCCCTCTCCATCTTTCTTGCAGGGTCCCTTTAGGTACTGGAAGGCCGCAATTAGGTCACCAGGAAGCCTTCTCTTTTTCAGGCTGAACAAACCCAGTTTTCTCAGCCTTTCCTTGTAGCAGAGGTGCTCCATCCCTCTGATCGTCTTGGTGACGCTCTTCTGGTCTTGCTCCAACAGACCAATGTCCTTCCTGTGCTGGGAGCCCAGAGCTGGATGCAGCACTGCAGGTGGGGTCTCACCAGAGCAGAGCAGAGGGGCAGAATCCCCTCCCTCTCCCTGCTGCCCACTGCTTTGGATGCAGCCCAGGACACACTTGGCTCTCTGGGCTGGGAGTGCCCATGGCTGGGTCATGTCCAGCCTCTCACCCAGCAGCACCCCAAGTCCTTCTGGGCAGGGCTGCTCTCCATCTCTTCATCCCCAGCCTGTGCTGATAATGGGGGGTGTCCTGACCCAGGTTCAGCACCAGCACTTGGTCTTGTTAAACCTCATGAGATTGCCATGGCCCCCCCTTGAGCTGTGTTGTAATGGCAACAAGGACATAGATTTCCAGGAGCAATGGTATTTTCCAACTCTTCCTGTTTACACTATGCTACATGCATTGGTGTAAAGGCACCTCAGCTGGGCTGTCAGCTGTGTCAGCTTCCTAGAGGAACACCCCTTAATTTCTTCGAGATATTTCCCTGATGTTTCCCTGTTGACTTGTGTTACCTCAGGAGTCCCTGGCTGGTCTCCATAAAACTGCAAGTGTGCTGTAACGTGGCTAGCATAATTAATGTGGACTGTCACAGGATATGGAAACATCCACAAGGCACACCACTTGTTTGCTGCTTGATAATCAGCTGGTTTTGCTGGTACGCAAACATTCTGTATCAGGGCAGTTTAAATAACTTTAAGACTGGCATCAGTCATCTATAGGTCCTATTAAAGCTCCAATAAACACACTCACTGTAACCCTCTGTCCTTTACTTGTTTTCTCTTTTAAAATCAACTTTTATATGTATGACACACAACTGAGCGAGCATTTCCATGTGTGATATAAAGGAAGGACATTTTTGAAATCTTTGTATTCAAACGAAGAGCTACATACTCAGAAAACACTCATGGCTGAGGCTCTTTTTTATCTAAAAGCATATTTTGAATGAGTGAAAAAAATATAGTGTCTTTATTAATTTCCCATCATTAAAAATATACAATTAATACTGGAGAATTTAGAGTAACTTATTACAGCAGGTAAAATATATAGCTGTCAAATTTTTTATTTTGCTATAATTGCACAGGTTGCCAGAGATTTACTAATTGTGCATTGTCTTCTGTGAGACCTCAGAATACAATTTTACTGTTTTAGAAGACCTAGTTTCTGCTTTTCAGGGGAAGTTTGCATGAGCAGACTTTTATCCACAATTTTTAAGTGTTTAAAGATGCATATCTAAGTTGCACTGCTTTCATATCAAACTAATTGATTTGTAAGTACAGTAAAATATTTAGAGGCATGTGACCCATATTTTTATCCATATTTCATTTATGCATGTAGGCACTGGCAATAGAAAAGGCACTGGTCTTTAGGAAAGGTAGCTTTCCCTGCTTGGCAAGCAAGTCCACTAGGGCATATTCAAATGTAAATATTTATGGCTATTTTGGCGACCTCAAACCCACAAAAGAATCGAGTTCTATTTCCAGATAGCCCTACTTTCAAATTCTCCCTTTAAAATAATACCTGGACTTGTTCTGGTAGCTTTTAGCACTTTTAAGCCTGTGAAAAAAACGTTGACGTCTAAAACTGTATTTTCACAATTTTAAATCATGAAAAAAAGGAAATGTAATTTTGATAGGATGGAATCAGTGATTTTGAGGTGACTTGCCTTTACCCCTTCCACCTAATGCCTTCTGAGTCAGCGTAGCCGTAAAGTTTCCTGAAGTCAAATTTTAGAAGAAAAATGCTAGCTCATAGTTAATTAGGGGTCACTGCTGAATATCTGTAATAGAGAGTCCTTTTTTCCACACCAAATGAAGAAGTCCTTTGACCTTTGAGGTGACTGCTGATCTTTGGCTCACCCTTGTCTGTCCTCACCTCCAGTGTCAATGATGCTAATACAAAAGGAAGCCAGCAGAATTTCAGAAGGCTGGTACTGTCTTTGCAATATTTTGTAGGGAGCATTGCCATTATTACATTAATTTATGCTGCTGCTGCCAGATAAAAAGAGAGGAGTTTTGGCTTCAGTGAATACAATTGCAAAATTCCTGTTTTATCCTGGATGAGGTAACACTTTGACTGAACTGCCTATTCGCAGTTTCACAGGCAGTGACGCCAAAAAAAAATGCTCTGACAGTCTGCAAGTTCTGCCCTCTTTACACCCTTTCTAGCCAAGATTGCTTAGTGTTATAAAGAATTGCCATAATCACAGAAGCTGCTGACAGAAATAAGTTATTGAAACAAGAACCTATGCAGGCTATACCTTATCATTAGGAAACTGTCTTTTCTGGGTCATTCAGCGGGTTTTCAGTAGTTTTCTTTAAGGTTCTTTGTGGCTTGATTTCCAGCATGTTCACTGAGGGTGAGCACGACCAAAAGTATCTTGATGCCAAGGTTAAATTTTCCATTCTTTACTTTTCTTCTGTATTCTAGTTAGATCTTCTCAATTATTAATTCTGTTGCCATAATGGACTTTTAAATTTGCAAACTACTGTCACACATACCATTCCCTTTAGAGCTTCTCGTAGCCAGATTCGGTATTTTTAGCAGTTTGAATCTTACTGTAATTCCAGATATTCGGTCATATATGTTGCCATTCCTGGACTTCCTCCATTATGTCTTCAAGATGGCATTCATCCATTGATTACAAATTGAAATCAAGTTCATAAAGTTTTTTAAAATGGCCCATGCACCACAATGGGACTTGAGAGAAGAGTTTCATTTACAGACAACATCCAAATATTAAAAATGACAAAGAACTGCATTGCAACTGGTCTTTTGTTATTTGTACTACCTGCTCTAGTTCAGCTCTCTCTATCTCTGATCAACAGACCACTCACTCACTTGAGGTTGAGAAATACACGTTTAACTGTTTTGCTGAATTCTGGCCTTAGGTGACATGTAAAGTTAATCTCAGCTTAGTCAAAAAGGAGGTGGGAGATTTTCCTTCTATGTAAAGTGAAAACTTAAGAGTTGCATTTTACTTCCTTTTGATAATTGCTACTCCACAATAATTTTCAGAAAAGTATTTAGAAATCATTTGTAAGAGATAGGGCACAATAAGACAAAGGGAATTCATTAATTGTTTTGTTTCTATTTTAGGACTGCAAGAATACCTTGAAAAATATTTGGAAGAGAAGACCCCAGCTCTGATTTTAGTACCTGTGGTGGATTTACCTGGCAAAGATGTTATTCATATAACATGCTGGCTAAGCTAGCAGTTTAAAGGATATGAGTTGATATCAAAACACACATACATTCCATCCAGGAGAGAACAAAGAAAAGGATCGATACTAACTCTGTTCGATACTTTCATGAAGAAATATTGTTTGATTTAAGCAAAGTCATATTAGCTTGTTAATGATGCCTCATGATATGTGACGGAGTCAGGTTTGTATAAAGAATAAAGGTTTGTTTTAAAAATAGTGTACTTTTTTCTGACTTATTTTAGATGCCTGTAGGTTACAGCAGGTGACTTTTGGGATATGCAGTTGGTCTGATCACATTGGTTCTTTGTTTGGTATATTTAGGCCTGCTTACAATACACCAATTATAGCTTTAGATCATTTGGATAGAGGTGAAACTAGAATATTACTTCCAACACTGTTTTAAGGATTGGATTCCTTTCAATTCTATGTTGAATTTACTCACTTCAGGCCAACTCATGAAAACTTCATTTGTGGCCAGATTTTAACCATTTTCTAGCACCAGGGAAGAATTATTCAGAGTAGTATTTAGCATGCACGTTTTACTGAAACAAATAATGGAAACGATGGCCAGACAGTAGGATTTGCCATCCCGCTTTCTGACCCAGGAGTATTTTCGTGTTTTACATCTGGTAGAAAGTTCTTATTCAAGAACTACCAACATTCAGGTAGCTACCAGCTACCAGTATTCAGAGCTACCATAGACCCAGGGCTTCGGTTTTCTCCAGAAAATCAACAGGAGTTTTACCACTGCTTTCACTAAAAACAGGCTCAGACACAGAGGTGAAGCTCCTGTCAATTTCATTGCCACTGATACTTTACTCATTACATAAGGTCAGTATAGAAAAGAAAGCCTTTTGGACTTTGCTTGAAGCAGTAACACACTGCAGAAAAATCTTACTTTCAAACAAAGGCTAGAAATTAAACCTTCAAGAATGAGTAACAAACCTTCACCTTGCCTATATTTCACATCTATCTATTCTCACTGCTTCTGTTCAGAGTGTGAGCACTGGAGCTAGGAGACCAGCACTCCAGTTATCCTTCTCTTCCACCGGTGTGTACGTGAGATACTGCACAGAAGTCACCTGCATGGCAGGACGTTCACACTGAGGTGGCTAAGAGGTGGACCTAGCACTCCAGTTTAGTTTTCTTACCCGCTATCAGAAATGCACTTGGCAGCACCCAATATAAAACAAGAGACTAAAGATAAGAGGATCTTCCTCTGTTACAACTTTTGCATGCCCAGCATACTATGCTGATCAGTATTTGAAATTAGACACTGTTAAATGTTATTGTTCCTTACTATTGCTTCCAATAATATAGCAGAGCTGCCATCTTCCTTAGTAAGAATCACTTTTTTCACAGATCTTTATAAATATTTTTGAAAGGGACAAGGCAAAGAGTTTTTTATATAACAGTGTATAAATAAATGGTTGTATTAAATGTCTTAAGGAAAAAGGGATGAATCTGTTAACAATACATTAGTTGATTAGTATTCAGGATCATTTTTAGGTTAGACTTACACATATTTGATCCTTGCTCTTTCCCACGATCAGAAAAGGACTTGTTAATACCTGGATGTGCCTGGTTTATTTGAATTCTACTCTTTTAGAAGGCTAAATCATTTTCTCACCTCTCCCTGGAAATACCAGTATTTTATTTCTCTCAGTGTGGAGTGCCCATGGGCCAGAGACACAATGGACTGTAAGAGGAGAAGATGTACTTTCAGAGAGATAACAATGAAGCTTTTTTTTCATTGATGCATATGGAAACCAAAGAGATGGCATAAGTTTCACTGTGTCTCCTGTAGCAGTCATTTTTTTCATCGTGAGTTTAAAAAAGATACTGAAACACATTGATCTTAGCTTTCGTACTGTACTGGATATTTTAAGGTGGCAGGATATTTGCTCCTAAAGCAACCAGCTTTTCCTGAAAGTCTTCCTACATGATTCATGACTCAAACTAGCCTGCTTTTTTTCCCAATAGAGCTGCATTGAGAAATGGTAACAGAACACATTGGTCTGAAAAACTGTGTGATCTTTTATTTTTCTCTCAAATGAGAGCAAACCTTTTCCTTTTTCTGAGAGAGAGAAATAGAACTTCAACAGGTTTAAACTGTGAATACATAAAAAGAATAGTTTGCTGACTTTTTCTCCTAGAGAGGCTTCAAACAATTTCTGAGTGGTATGAGTGACTAAAACTATAAGCTCGGTCTACGCTGTTTTAAGTATCAACAAGGCCATTTGTGCAACATTGATATGCAAGGTAGATGAGTAAAGTGTTGTGAGATGGGGAGATGGGTACAGACATCCACACACACATACATACACGTGGTTTAGTGAAAAGAGGGAAAGACATCAATACTCAAAATTTATAGATGCAGGGGGGTTTTGCTGTGGCTTTTTGTTGAGGGGATTTTTTTCACAGCAAGCTTGGTGGAGTGATTACCCCAGCAAGTTTTAATTTTGAGATTATAAATTCCCATATGTGCTAAGACACTGGTTTTGAGGTCTTTGTATCCACACAAATTCTTCTGATTCTCTGATTTTTACTAAGCCTGCCAGAAGATGTTTTGTATGCTTATTATGCCACAAAAGTTGGCTGATTCCAGCACTCAGAACACAGAAGGGCTATGTAATGGGTGGAACAATGTCTCTAAAAATGTAAGGTTTTAATTTTTTGTTTCTCTGCTTAACAAGTGTTAGAATATGTCTTGCACATCTTCTCTGCTTCTTTTTTCTTTTTTCAAAAAGTACTCTAGGTCCCGTTATAGTTCTCTGTGTCCATAAAATTTTGTCTCCTGCCTCCTTTTAGAAGTCTCTGTATATCAATTTCTTTAATTGCTTGAAAGTATGACCAAACGGCACTGTAAGACCAAAACTGATTTAGTAACTTTGTGCTGTACTCATTTCAAAACCCAGTGATGGCAACAGTAGCAGTGAGCCTTTACAATGCACATGGCTAAGTTGCTATAAAGGCACCAGAGCCAATCTTCCTAAATAGACTTTGAAATGACATTGAGATATTTTAGGCAGAGATTATTTAATTTTTTTTCCCTGTGAGTTTTACAGTTAGGTAATTCAGGAGCTGATTTGTTACACCAGATAGCATGGGTGCATCTTTCCCCTTAGCCTTCAAAAGTCTGATGAGCACTGGAAGCAGGATGTCTCCTGAGTATTAGAAAGGTAATCTGAAGCAGCTCTTCTCCTTCAAGGACATCCTGTTCAATCCATTATCTCCTGTCTATGTGCAGAGTCTAGTCTATCAAAATACAGTGATTGAATAAAAATTTTATTTCAAATAAATGGATGCATTGGTTTAAAAGATTTCTAGTGCATGGCGTAATAGTTCTCTAAATGAATACTGAAATCCTAAAATACAGAAACTTTTCATGTGTCCAAGTTAAATCTTTGTTATTTCTTTCAGGATGGGTTTGCTGAAGCAAACATAGTTTGTTCTATGTATTAAAGTAAAACTCTTCTGAGCTCTCTGAGTACTAACTGGCACTTATTATTTAAGTAACCTGCTTTTACTATTATAAATGTCTGGCATTGACAATACATATTAAGAATACTTGACAATTTACTAATTTATGATCTTTTTACTTGTATTTTAATATTTCTGGCAAGCCAGCCTGTGTTGATGTATTAGACAAACATTCAAAATACAGACTTGAGATCTTGAAAGCTTCTTTTTTCAACTTTCATCTGAACACTGAATATTTTTGACCTATTTTAAATTTTAATTTTAAAAAACAGACTGGGTACCTGTGAATTGAACTCATATGTTACATGCAAGTGCCCTTTTACTGATGATTCACTGCTCACAATTTCTTGGATTCGACTTCTGTTGGATTAATTCATGACTAGGATTTGCCTGTGATTTCCTGCTTTTCTCATTTTTTAGAGCACTGCCTGCTTTTCTCCTACATTCCCAAACAGTCTGATTGTTCCGAGGCTCTTCTCACAGGACATGTCACTGGCCCTAGGTCTCCTTGCCATTGCCTTGGCTCTCCATTTCACTTGCAATGTTTAAAAAACATTTGTTGGATATGTCTGTTCATCCTCCATCTCCTACTATATGGCTATTTTGTGACTGTATCAATCTTAAATCATTTCAAAATCGTTTGAACGATTTAACATGGTTGATGAGACTTACTGTCCACAGTACAACAGAATGGACTCAAAATAGGTCAGATTTCATATTTGCTTTTCCCAGCTTTCAGAAATTCTTCTCTGAATTAACAAAGATCCCCAGTTCCGAATAAAAGAATGGTTCAGAACAAAAAGACAAGCTGAACTAAATGCCATGAATAAATTGACAGCTAGCCCGATCTCGTAACCTGTTAGGGCACGTGTTCAAGTCAGGAGGCAAAGGTTAGGATCACACCACTCCTTTCCTGGGAAAGTTTAAGCATATCCATTAGCTTTCTTGTGCCTTTATTTCCATATTTGTATGTTTTCTCACCCTTGTAAAGGTGTTGGCAAAGGGATGCTATGTTGTAGTCATACAACCTGCAATAACAAAAAGTTTAGACTGAGTGAGCAGCACACATGAGTGTGAAAGTAATGTTGTAGTGGGAACCAGAACGAATGTGATCACAGACAGAAATTTGCATGAGCACAATCTGGAAAGCTTTTCTCCCAGCACACTGCCTGCAGCAGTCTCAGATCACGGAAGTCTATAATACATCTAGTAACATTAATGATACATTTTACAGCATGATTCATCCCTGATGATCCTGAAGCGCTTTACAAGTCCATCACATAAAATTTTCTTGGGCCATCACTGGGAGAGCAACACACGTGCTGGGGGCCTCCCCTGCACAGCGTGAGTGTAGGCATGTCTCGGGTTATGCTGCTGGGAGAAGAGCTCCTCCACTCTCCACAGTCCCCAAGTAGGGGTATTTGCTTTGGCAGAGGAAGCAGTGTTCAACCTCAAAGGCCCATCACCTGGCAGCCCGAGTCACTACTTTCTGTTACCCATGAGAACACTTGTTCTACTTTAGATTTTGCCATGATAGGGGGAAAAAAATCTCTCTTCTGTGCTCTGTCTCTATTGTCTTTCTGCAACGCCTGCTACGGGCAGTTGTTGACAGTACTGTCTTATCACAACATCCTTCATACATCACGTTATTGCCATACCCTCAATTTACAAGACATCATTTTTCTGAGACATAAGTTGTGCCATTGCATTAGGGGTGCAAGCGCATGCAAGCACTGCTTCCCCTTCGCTGATTCCCATGGGTTTCTTGGGAGCTGCCTTGACATTAGTTTATTTTGTTGCTTATAAAAGACCAGGGGCCCAGAAGGAAGAAATACATTTCTCAGATGTAAGAGTTATCTCGTTGCAACAAAGTTCAGTCCTACTCCCACACATACCCAACCGTGCTGCAGCAAGACCCAGATACATGCAAATGTGGAGCCTTTTGTAACTGAACCAAATTACCACAGCTCCAGAGCTGGATCTGTTAAGGTTCAAAGCAGGAGGTGTTAAAGGATATGAAATAATAGAAAGGAAACACAGACAAGAAGTTATTGCCAAAGGAATGGTAGTACTAGGAACTGGTGGGGAAGTCAAGCTAAAAAGGCAAACAACAGGTCTAGGGACCTAAGGGGTCTGTTCTTTATTTATGGGATGTCTTTGAAGGAAAGGACCCTGGACTGCTTTCTCACTACTACAAGTTCTAACTATAAAAGATTAATGAATGAAGAACAAAGAGGAATAAATACAGTTGCCAGGAAAGAGATCCAGAAATGAACTTTAAAATGCATCTCTCATCCCTTCAACAAGGTATAAAATGGTAAATGCTTTGACTGCTCTGAGATCTGGGTCTGAAGGTGAGGATGCCTGAAATGAGTGTAATATGCAAGAGAAGCCACCAGCTGTGCGCCAACCTGCTGTTAAGGGACATTTCTCCTGGGTACTGCCACAAGGAATGTGGTTAATAGGTCTTGACTGGAGAGCTGTAGCCCATAAACGTGCTTCTCATCTGTACTCCCTCTTGATCAAGGTGCTACAGTGTACTGAGATGTTGATTCAGGACTCGTCTTCATTCTTATGGATCTTGTTTAAAACTAACTGTTTAAATACTGAAAGTCTTGAGTATCTCATACTGCAGCTCAGATTAGGCAAGCCAAATGTGATTCTCTTTATGCTACATTCCCCAGTGCAGACAAAAAGCTTTCTCAGGTTGAGATCCTGCCACTCATGTAATTATTTAGAGAAAGACAGCTCCACTACTTCAACTCCAGTACTTCAGAAGAGGAATGGAAACATTAGGAAAAGTTTTTTCTTTGATGTAGAATATGCTGCCACTTTTTTGTTATTAAAATAGGAGCTAACTTTAAATAAATAAAATTTTGCCTGGAGGCTTCTGAAAACTAATGTTGTGTTTTGACAGTGTCATTTTTCTGATTCCTGAAAGCATTATGTGAGTTAGCTCAGGACTTCAGCATGATTTTTCTTCTATGCTACATACAGTGAATTAGTTTTTCAGCTCTGGATTTTATTTGATTTCTCTCTCACACACAGACAGAGTCATATCACTATGCAACTTTCCCACTTGACAGCACTCCCCAAAGCTGGGTTTTCCCCTTTTTAATGAAGAGGTGGATCAACCCCCTGTAAAGGAAGCAAAAGAGAGTGTATAGAAAAGTGGAGGCAGCTACCATTATTTCTTTTCATAAAAAGTGGATGAAAAGCAATCACCTTTAAAAACAAACTGTGAAATTAAGAAAGGTAACACAAAATCCCCATGAGACAGAATTTTTGTTTAAAAAACTCCACACTACCTTCAACATGCAAATTGCATGTAATGCTTTTTTAACTGGGTACGTAGGTTTATATCTCCTGAATTCCTGTTTTTCTATAAAGGATATTGATGTAAAGATGACATAGTATTTTGAGAACAAGCAGATAGTCTTTGAATAACAGCTGATTTGAGACCGCTGTCTTTGATGACAATTTATGGCCCTCTTCAAAAAAAAAGTAAAAAGTCATTTAGGTGTATGCTCAACTAGAAAACTCAAGTAATGTGTGCTTAGTGAGAGAAAATGGATTGCTAACAGCACAATGTGGCTTACAGCATAAAGTGCAACCCTAAAACTGCACACTGCTGAGCATTCTTAATGTGCTGTGAGCAATTCCATACACTGTATTTCAAACACTGAGTGCCCAGCCTAATATGTAAATATATCAGAGGTGGCTACATTTTTTACTACATGATTTCAACAGACAAAAAGAGCTGGCCAAAGGACTTCAATTCCACTTTACAACTGTCAGAGTTTCGAATTTATTTTATTTTCTATTTGAATGAAAGTAAAACAGTTTAAATGGTTTGAGGGGTTGAGTTGGGTTTTTTTTTTTTTT
>VWZT01013807.1:111447-141869 GCA_013397055.1 Pachycephala philippinensis
AGGGAACTGGGTCAACGTATTTCTTTTCTATGGAAAAGGTCAGATTTTCTGTTTAGATTCCTTTTTTCCTGGAATTACCCTAAAATATTGAACCATCGAAATTTTTCTGTTGCAGAACTTGTTGCAATTTACATCTTTTAAAATGGTTCGAATGCCTAATTCTATTTAAAAGACCAGTTTTCTTTCTATACTTAGAAACACCTTATTTCAAGTACAAAAAAAAAGAACTTTCTCTGCTGTAAACAGAGTTCAGAGGGGTGGGCAGAGTCCTCAGAGACAAGAACTCTTAAATTCTGATGTTGACATTGAACTTTGCAACAGTTACAAGTTATATATTTATTGTCTCTTCTGTCCTGTAGAATGAGGACAACAGTAATGGCTATGGATTAGATTGTTGTGAAGATTTTCCTGTAGGCAGTGACAGGTCTACACAGAGGTATCCTGTAAGTGGCACACATCATGGTAAAGGAGAACATTGCTAATGCTCTTCATGCCCGCGATTCACGAGGTAATTTCTAGTCCTGAGTGAGTTGTGACAGAGACTTTTTTTAAAATACAACACTGAGAGTTTTTCACTTGCTTGCTGGTCCATATAGCAGACTTCAGGATGGGCGGGGATGCTATTGCAGGTGCAGATTGGCCCAGGAGCCCGGAGCACAGCCCAGGCTTGTCTCCTGTACAGCTGCAGGGTTACTGTCCAGATTCTGCCTGGATTCTCCCATCTGCACTACAGAGCAGTATGTAGCATGGGCATACATTGTCTTTTGGGGCTACTCCTTCACTGTCATGGTTTTCTCTGTATCCTCAAAACTAGAAAGCTGTGGGTTTAACACTACCGAGACTTTTAGAATATTACTTCACAGAAGCTGGGGAGTTCAGAACTACAAACAGGGCAGGAGGATTGAGAAAATGGCTTTTTCTCTTCTGTCATCAGACATTGTATGCCTTTGGTCTTCTTGCTCTATTACCACTGTGTTTCTTTCCCCTCCTTTCTTTCCCTCTCTTTGGGTTCCTATTCCTCTTTTTTGATTTTATTTTCTTTTTTCTCTCCCTGATACTGTCTTATAATGTTCGGTGCATGTTCAACAAAAGGAAAGATCCATGTAAGCTCTTCTTTTGCGTTCATGACTAAGGACCTTAGAAATCCAAGTTAAGATGAAGATCATAAGCATAAGTGAGACAACACACAGAAAAAAAAAAAAATGCTGCAACTTGCACCTGGTCCCATTGGTATCAGATATATTTAGAAATACAAACTGTAAAGTTTCATAGATCCAAGGCAAGGTGAGAGCAAGCCTTACATTGTACTCAGGTGTCAGCTGCACCTCAACAATGTGACTCGGTAGTGAAATACCATCTGTTGCCTTTACCAAGCCCCACATCCATCTTTCAAAATGACCAAAGTGACTGGGAACACGATTTGTATTTCGACCGAGTAGAATTTGTGCTCCCAAGACATGTAAGGACCTTTGACAAAAAGTTTCTTGGGAAGGTAATATTTTATGATCTGGTAGCTTGAACCAAGATTTCCAAAGTTTAGCAGAGCACACTATATGAATAAACTCAATCTACTGCAAAAGGTGTTAGAAAAAACCCTCACTATTCCTTGTTTCTTTTACCCATGTGATGTGAGGCTTTAAAGGAGGTGCACCAAGAGCATCATGCCGCTTAGTCTGAATGTTGACGCCCAACACTTCTCCTAAAAATCTGAGCCTTTGCGTGGCTACTCGAAGAGGATCTGATTTGTTCAGTGGTGAAACACCAGAACCGGTTTCGCAGAGAGGTGGCTGTTGCCCCAAGTGTGTCAGTGTCTAGGAGGAATTTGGACATTGTCCTCAGGAACACGCTTGGGCTTCTGGTCAGCGCTGCAGTGGTCAGGCAGTCGGACTGTCCTTGCAGGTCCCTCCGGACTGCAGCATCCGCTCCGTTCTGTCTGCGCTGCCCAGCGCTTCTGACTCCCTGCCCCACTTCCAGAGCACCAACCAGCCAGTACTCTGGACCTGTGTTTCAACGTAAGGTCACAGGTTTTTCCTAAGTACGTTACAGGTTACGCGCTTTACAATTCAACAATCCCGCTTGGAAGCCTTTGTCACTGTTCCCAGGCAGAGGTATCCCTGTCGCCGCAGCGGACACCAGCTGCTGGTGCTGACCGCGTTCTTTAACCTCACAATCTCACCCGAAAAAGAAAGGCGGTAAAGGCGCGTCCGAGCACGCCGCAGAGCAGCCCTCGGCAGACTCCGAAGGGGCACAGAAAAGGGGATTTCATCTTTCTGCTTCCCCTCCTTATCGCCTACCCGCTCCCGCCCGAGCCTCGGCAGCCGCCGCCATTCCGCGGGCAATGCTGCCCCCGCCCGCTCCCGCCGCGCAACAGCACGGGGCCGCCCGCGGGCCGCCGCAGGGCCGGAGCGGGCCGGGTGAGGGAGCGGCGCGGCCATGGCGGCCCCACAGCCCGGCCTGGGGCAACCCGGGGCCCGGGACTTGCCTCTCACTCTGCGATTGTGCACAAACGGGGCACAGTAATTACAGTTAGTAATGGATGGTAGTAAATGTGGTTCCTGATTGATGCATGAAGTGTCATGGACAGCAAACGCGCACACACACAGACTCTTCCCCCCCCCTTGCTGCTTTGCAAACTTAAGGGTTTATTTTAGTCAATTTTATGTTTCCCTTTCGGACCTAGAACTACAAAAACAAGAATTACATTCGCAGCAAATACTGAGAGATACAAGTATAATGTATCAACCAGGAGGGAGAGAATGAGGCTGCAGCATGAACTGGTGCCAAAGGGAGAGTTAAAATGCAGGAAGAAAAGAGAAGTCTGCTCTGCTTTAGACTTTTCAAACCCCTTCTGTCGGCTGCTTTCTCATGCTGCAGTTCTTCCATATGCTCCCTACACCCACCAACACACCCACCTACACACACTCACAATTTACTAACATACTTCATGTCTTTGCTGAATTAAATTCCACACCATCATTCAAATAAAATAAAATAAACAGCTGTTTTCTTTCCACCAAAACCTAATGTTTTCTGACTTGCCACTTGCGAAGCATTTGTAAGAAGCGGGCTGTTGGAGATGCTTTTGTACTGGCACGTCGTGATGCTGCATAGAGGGCCAGGGCTGGACCTGGACACTCACCTGTGCTCTTAGAACCACTCCGCTTAGGAAGGGGACTCTTCCCAGGAACAAGGACTTAGAAGTATGCAAACAAGAGCAGACTGTCCTAGTGGTCACTGGGATTCCAGAATAGGCTTTGGTTGAGTCTCCAGGCCTGATAAATTGAGTATTCAAAGCAGCACGGACAGGCAGAGCACTGCAGAACCACATCACAGCTATTTATTTCACAGCCTCCCTTCCTGTGGGACAAGTACAGCTCCAAGAAGTGCAGACACCAGAGACTGTGGCTGGCATTTACCCTAACTATGTCACTGTCTGTGTTAGCTCCAAACTGAATTCCCAGATGAAATTTGAAAGCCCAGCACACAAAGAAACAGTATGAAGGCAGGGCCTAAAAAGAGTCATCAACAGGATCCTGTATTGGCAGACATTGCTGTGGTTTGTCAGCCATGGACCACTGCACATCTCTGGAGGTCAAAAGGGTTGAAAGCAAGACAACCACTTCAAGTGGCCACCTCAATATGAGTATGACTCTGCTGTACCACTCCCTTCTGACTGTTCCATCATGGTTGTCCTAACAGCTCTGGCAGGAACTGCTCTCTCAGATTGTCGATTGTGTTGGTCACAGATGCAGGAGCAAGGTTGCTGCACTGTACAGGTGGAAAGCAGATAAAAGAACACTATTTAACTCAGAGCTGACTTGTCATCTAGTAGAATCCAAAGACTGAGATTATACGTGTGGTTTATTCATAAAACGAATTGTGAGACACAGATCCCATTCTTTAAATCAGCTGTATCAATTTCCCAGGATACTGTGTAGGTACATGCCAAGAGCACAAGAGCGACTGAAGGACTCAGATGCCTTGCTCTCAGCTCAGTGCGATTCAGAAGTCATAGATAGCCATGAATACTTTCCTCATGTCAAACACCCAAGCCAGGTTGGACCTGGCACAAAACCCAACCCAGAGAAGAAACAGGACTCTCCTCTCTTATTGTGCAATACAGTTCACTGGGATACAGGACAACAGTAACCAAATGCATTTAAAATGCATGGAAAACCTGCCGAAGGGTTTTGAATCAGTATTAGCTGTTGGCATTGATCACTGACCTAATTAAGTTTCTGGTTCATGATGTAAGTTTTCATCTGTCCATCCAGTCTTGAGCGCTTTCCATCACTGCTGTTATGGGTACCAACTTCTACACCTAGAGAGGTGGAGCAGCAGTGAGTGGTACAGGATGGATACAAAACAGAAGATATTTCACCTCCATCCCATCTCATCACATGTCAACTCAGAAGTGCCCTCTGATAGAAGCAGCTGAGGCACAGCTTACTGTAGTTGTAAGAGTCTTTAGGCTCTCCTTCCCCTAAATATCTTTCTTTTCTTGCTCTGCAGACGTGCTAAGGAACACTAGGGCTGAGGGAAAATCTGTGATGCTGTTATAGGATATGTAAGCTAAAATTTTCTAAAAATGACACATTGATGTATCTCTTTTGGTTCTAAGTCAGGCCACAGGTCAGTGAACTGTTAGGACTAGAATCCAAAGAAATACCTGATCCTGTTGGCTTCCTTAAACATCAAAACCCCTACTCATCCTCATATTGCCACTTTCCAGTTCATGAGAGAAATTATTTGCCTCAGATGTGCTTGCCTAACTACTTTTTCTAGTTTATTTACAGAGCTGCCCTCCTGAGTCTCCATGTTGCTGATGTCAAGCAGCCTTCCCAGAAGCCTTTGAGAAGGACAACAGAAAATAACTTACAACAACTGAACTAAATAGGAGAAATGAGCTGTTTTAATCTTTTTTTCAAAGGACAAAGACATGTGCTCCACTACAGGTGTGAAATTATGAACTCAGCTGGGAAGAAGAGCATTCCAATAAAGTTTATCAATTGCTCCGATGAGTACAGAGTAAGATAATGCAGGTCACATTGGTAGGAGCTTGTCATGCTGTTGATTAACAATTGACCATGACTGTTGAGCACGAGAAGAGCTGTGTTCATAGAAAAACCCAAAAACTTCTAGAAATGGTTGGTATTGAAAGACTATTTCCTTTTGTTTTGTTTTTTTTTGTTTTTTTTTGGTTTTTTTTTTTTTAATGGCTTTTTAAGTGCATTTCAACATCTGGTCTCCCTTTCAGGAATGGATCAGTGGCTAATTATACAAGGAACAAAAGAACCCCAAATGATTTCTCTTTCTCTGCTTGTTCTCTCAGTCATTTCTATTTCAGGTACAATCTTCTCAGTACAAAAAAAGAAAACAAAACCCTCCACACTTCTTCCTGTTTCTGAGCTATTTTGTATCAAACTGTCAGTGTTATTCCTATTTTCTTATGAAATCCTCCTTTTCCTTGAGAGTTACTCTGTTGACATTGGGCTAACCTTTTTTAATACTGATTTAACTGTAAGAATTCATTCCCTAAATTATTCCCTAAAATTAAAATTGCTATCAAAATATGCTTTCCTGATACTAGTGAGATGTTTAGATGTATGCTTATACACTTTGATCAAGTGGGGCCAAACTGAATACCAGAAAGCAGCATAGTTTGCACCAGCACAGTAAATAAGGGGTCCAAGACACCAGGAGTATTTTCTAAGAGGCTACACCTTGTATTTTTTTTTAGGATATTTAAAGTATATATTTCTGGAGCTAGCATCTGAGCAGATGGTTAGATAAATTCTGGCTCTCCAAAGCAATGGAACATTCCACCTCTCTGGAGGGCAGAGAGGAATGCACTGGCTCCAAAGCTGGAGGAGAAAGGTGGTGAAATCTACTGGTTTACTGGTTATGGATAAAGGGAATGTAGGGAATTGAAGAAGGGAATGTACCAGGGAGAAAAAGAAAAATGAAGTTGTGGGAAGAAGAAGAGAAACAGCCAAGGTAACTAAATTAAAAGGGAGCTACAAAAGAAAAATAAAAATGCAGAAAACTTTTTTTACCTTGTTAAAGCCACTACTCTTCCTCACCTTATAGGTGGGGTCAGACAATGAGTGTTGAGGTGAGAGAATGCACTACAATGTGAAGTGAAAAGAGCCACATTTTAAAATCAGTATTTCACTCTTTCATTTTGTTCTGTTTTCTAGAGGTACCAGTTGTATTCACAATTTATGAGCACATAGGTCCACCATAGCTACTGACTGGGTCTGAGAGATACTGAGTTACTCTCTTTGTAGCTGTTAGAATAGTCAGTTATAGCTGCTTTTTTGACTTTGGGGCTAAAACAGTGTTGATAACACACCAGTGTTTTGGCTACTGCTAAATCCTGCTTGCACAGCATCAAGGCTTTATCTTTTTCCCAACTCTGCCCCCAGCAAGTAGGCAGGGCATGGGCAGGAAGCTGGGAGGGAACACGGGGAACAGCTGACCTCAAGTGGCCAAAGGGATGGTCCAATACCATAGGGTGCCGTGCTCAGCATGGAGCTGAGGTAAAAGGCAAAGATTGTTACAAGGTGGCCACTGATTTGGCATCGGTCTGCTTGTGGGAGGTGGTGAGTGATTGCCTTTGCATCACTTGACATCACATCGTTTTTCTTCACCTATTAAGTTGTTTTTGCTTTGACCCACGAGTTTTCTCACTTTTGTTGTTTCTGTTCTCTCTGCCATCCCACTGGGGAGAGGGGAGAAATGAGTGAGCAGCTGCGTGGGCCGGGGTCAACCCACCACAGCAACTCTAACAGAATTTCGTAAAGTCAGTCAAAATGTCTTGAAATTACTCAAATTCCTACTTTAAGCAACATATTCTGGCAATCAAAGAAGCTGCAATATCTTCAGATCCTTCAGTTATCTTCTCAGTTTTGATTCTTATTATTCCTCTCACATAAATCAGGCTGTCATGGCAGGCAGGGGAACTTTTGCATTGCTTTGGCTACAGGAGGACTCAAGGAAAAGAAACCTGTTACAACAAATCTTCTGGGATGGACATTAGTCTGTATTTGCAGAAGAAGCCTTGGAACATGGTGCCCCAGGCCTCTTTACTTGAGACACGAGAAAAGTACCTAGTGAAAACTAACAGCAGGAAGCACTCTGCTTCAAGACTGATGACAATAAGGAGTAAAAGAGAAAAGAAAATGAGAAAAATTCTCAGCATTCCTTCCCTGTGTATTGGGAACCTGATTTTGGCAGCTCTGCAGGCTCAGAGCTCTGCTAAGATGTGTCCTTTCTTAATATTTTAATGAGCTGAGCAAATGACAGTCCCAGCTGAGTACTTGTCTTTGTTGCTGTTGCTAAGCAAAACAATGGTAAAAAAAGCTCCTTTTTCATCTTCTAAATCATAAAAACAACTGAACCATTTGTTTGATACGTGCAGAAATTCATTCTACCTCTATGCCAGCTCAACCCACACACCTCAGTTCACTCTTTCATGTTTTTCATACATACTTGTTCAATTTCTCTAGCATATGCCATGACACATCCTGATTCGATTGTCCTGCACATCCCATATATCCTTCAGGCCACACAGAGTTCATTCAGTTTGTCCTATTCATCTGGGCTCCAGCACAGTTCATGGTAATATAGATCAGTGCGGGTTTCTGTTCTCTGGATTGGCTGAATATCTTTCCTTGCCGGCTCATGCACATTTAGAGTTCAGCAATGGCGTAAGAGATACTGGCATATTTTTGCATTCTTGCTCTCTTTCCTTCTCCGGTGACTTCCTGCTTTCGTAAAAAAGCTTCCTGTTTTCTTTTAAAATAAAGAAATGTTCAAGACTCCCTTCTCTTTATTTATCAAATAACTTTTTGCATTTCTAATTCTTCCTTTCATTATCTTTTCTCTCTTATATTTTCTTTAGCCATGTGTCTATATTTTCCATAGCCATTCGAGTTTTCACTCATGGGTAGTTAAAAGAAGTTCTAGTCTCACTTACATTTTGGTGGGGCCTGGTATCTACTCTGTTCTTCAATGACTTCTCTGCTCAAAAGCTGCCTTGTGATAAAAAAGTTTTATCTAACATGATATTAAACCATTTTGTCTGTAATGTGAGTAAGGAAATTCCCACTTAAAGTGTAAGTGAATGGTAACTATCCCTTCCTGATCGATGCTAATCTCTGATCCTGAACCCTGACCTGTAAGACACAGTCAACAAGTGTGTTGAGGAGCTACAGATAACAGTTCCAGTTTGAATAGTGAGGCAGAGCAAAATTATCAAGTGAGTATTAGTCCTTCATGGGCCATTGGTAATAGATTTGCACAAAAAGAGGGGAAATTTCTACCCCTTGGTGATACTGTGTGACATAAGTGCTTTCATGGCTGACAAAGATGCTGAGAAAAGAACAGTAAGTAGGAGAAAATATTTTCAATCCTACTGAGTGTTTAGCTTTGATGGATCTTCCTTTGACTGCAGAGTTCGACATTATAATTGTGCTACTTCCAGTTTTTTAATATAATGAGATTACTATAAAAACACCACCATCAAAACAAACAAACAAACTCTAACATAGCATCATTTTTCAAGTTCCAGTATAGCAGCATGTCGTTTTCCTTCAGGACAGAGAACTCTGAGCGCTCATAAGCTCACTTGTGTCAAGGGAGCACTTTAAAGGAAGACAGGCTGCTGAATCTCAAAAGTGTTTCCTATGCTCACCACAGTTACCTTTTTGTCTGTCTGCTGGGCACAAATCCTGAGCAAGGTACAGTGCTCTACCTCATTTTCTTCAGCCTTTTGCTCTCATCTCTGAAATCTACACCTTTCAAGTGCAGTTAACCGATTACACACGGAAAAGGAATTTAATAAATCACATAGGCACACTGTAAAGGATTTTCATGCATTCCTTTCCTATGTAAATGGTCTGTAACTTTTTCATGAATCAGGCCCATAGACTCTTTATTTCACATTTCCATCCTCCTTTCCCTGTAGAATTGCAATTTAAATGATCCTTAAACTTTTGAAGACAATTAAAGGTTAGCTTTGCATATCAGTGACCTACCAGCAATTCCCCTGTAAAGCTCTGATATATGTACAGTGTTTGATCTACACCTGCCTGATTTCAGGAAGGTAGAAGTGTTTCCATGCTGCTCTGAACTCCAGGTAGGGTTGAAAAATAGACTCAGAAGACACCACAAAATAGCTGCCACTTCCTGAAAGTTTCACACAGCTCAAGGACACCATTGTGGATTGCCATGATTTTTGACTTCATTTGAGTTTTGAATAACACATAAATTATTAAAAGGGTTTGGACTGCCTTGCTAGAAAGATTTAAAGGATGTTCAGAAAATACTTGTGGTTGGTTATGTGTTGTTTTTCTTACATCAAGCCATAACAGTGTTTTGTTAGAAATTGTATAGCCTTTCTTTCCAAAAGTAGGAATTGAGACTTATAACTGTGACAGTCTGTGCAGCCCCCCTCAACCCAAAACCTGTGATTTCTGTACTGCAGCAGCCCCATCAGACATAATCTGCATTGGTTCTTAGAGGAAATGAAGGCTGCCTGACAGCTTGGAATGACCACGTGTGACTTGATCAAAGGTGGAGTAAGATGTACCAAACTGTAGGGACTCAGCACGTAACTAGATTTTGAGTGAATTATGAAATATTTGAACAAGATTATTTTCCTTCCCTTTCAGCCGTTTCCAACTTCCTCCCTCTGGAAAAGCACTTTAATACATAGAATATAAATTAACAGGTCTCCAAAAGAGTTGATGCACATTCGAAAAAATATTGTTGCACAGCATGACTGGACAATTTTATTCCATTTGAGACAGATTCAAAAGATGAAAATTACTATAATATTGGAGGATGGAATAGCTCCAAACTCTTTCAGCTTTGTCTGGAACAGGCACAGCTTAACTACTATTGTCTTACATAGTGACTAAATATAAATATTATAAAATATTTATAAATAATGAGTGCCAAATTGATCACAATGTGGAGTTTTACTGGAACATGTAATTCCTGTTATTAATCTGGCATTTATAAATTTTTTACCACTGATCACTTAAAATAGTCATCTGTCCATATAGGTTGTCTTATTAAAAAGAATAATAATGAGGAGATGGAAACAGCTTTGTGATTTATTCAAACTCTCTGAGACTGTTTCTGCCAGTGTGTGTGCTGATAAATATTAGGTTAGCTGTTTCTCTGTTTGTTTAACATTCTCCTGAGGAGGGCTTGATGTGATTTAAGCAGTCTCGTATATTTAAAGTACAGCATTAATATTTGGGTTGTGGTGAGGAAGACAAGGAAGAGTCACCGGTGGCACAGACACTATTCTCACAGTGGATAGCCTTTGTCTTCCTTTGTAAAAGTTTATTCGCATCACAAAATACTACTGATCTTGAAAATCTTGATTTAGGAAAATATTGTCTGGAATTTATGTTCTGCAGTGCAAGACTAACAACCTAATGGGGCTTTGTTTAGTAACGGTCTAATATCCATTTTCCACCTTTTTTTTTGCCTAGGTTTGCATACAGTTTGGTATACAGCAGCTTTTTCTTAAAGGAAAAAGAAAAGTTTTATAATATCCTCAACACACACACAGAGGCACACATTCACACTTGCATCCTTTCAAGCTATTTTCTAGAACAGTCGGTAATACAGATGTGATGAATCAGGCCTCAGTTTTGATTCCAGTTGCATCCCTGTTTTCCAGAAGGCATTTGGAATTGCTAAAGTAATTCAAAGTCTGAGATTGTTGCCTTATTGTCATGAATATTTGTTATGCCTTGTCTGCATTTGATGGGTATCTGATTAAAATGTAGAAAGCTGAATCCATATGATGGAAAGCCTCATTTTTCTCACTATAGACAGACTGAAAGTAAAAAACATTACTAGAGAAAGCCCACTAGATCAAGTAATCCCAGTAAGGTTATGCAAAAGTGGTTGGTTTTTTTGGTTTTTTTTAAATCAACCATTATGGAAGAAACGCTATCATTGAGCGTCAACTATGGAGAACCCAGGCTGTTAGAACTTCATTAAATACTTGGTGAGAAGAGCTGATGGAGACTGCTCTGTGTCCAAGGTTTGATCCACCTGCAATTGCCAAAAAAACACGCATCAGGCTTCAAGGGAAGTGCTCTCTGCAGAAGGACTTAGAAAGTAGATTATCTAAAAGCTGTCAGCTTTCCTTTGGGTGAAATGATAAAGTTGACAACCAGATAGTTTGAGTTTTGGATGAGCTGGCTCTGAGGTCGCAGATATTACAGAAAGTGTAACATATTCCCTTCTGAATTACCTTTCATTTAATGTAGTGCCTGGTGTGTATAAATGAGATTACCCCTAAGAGATATTCATTCCAAAAACTGGGTCTGCTGTTTATCCATAGATTCAAATAACTTTTGGTCTTTGAGCCCACAGGCTAACTAAAGTTCTCAAAAGAAGGTTAGAGATTCAGCACTGCAAGGCTTTTTATCACCAGACATACAGCTGCCCTTAGGGCAGATTCCTGCACTTTCTAAAATATCACCTGACTATAGAAAAAATCACCTGACTACAGAAGCCAAGGTAATTTTTTCAGATATCCTGAAAAAATTGACAACTTTTGGTCTTTAATTACCTTCAATTTGGGATGCTAGTCAGAATCAGCCTCTACTACCTGATTAACTACTGTCCAGTTGTCATTCTCTGGAGTTCAGAATTAAACATTAGGGCAAGTTCAAGTCATGGTCTATTTTCAGAATCCCTAGAAGGGCCTTATTATTTCTCCTAAAATACTGATTCAGTGACTGTTACACACACAAACTAAAGTCCTGATGTCTTTAAGTTAAAAGCCACACTTCTAGAAAATTATTATTATATAACTGAGGGATCTGCCAAAGAAAAACCAGAAAATTTCTGTAATGTTACCACTGTCATGTTTTTACTAGACACAGTAAAATGTTCTAAAGTGCAAAAATCAAATCTTCTTTCATTGTAATATACTTAATTAGAATATTATGTTATGTCCAACTACACATCGCTTGTAAAGTCTCTTTGCCAAAAGTTCTTTTGAAGTAGAAAGGCAGAGATGACATAACAGAAATAATTGAGTACCTGATGATCCTGTTTATCAAAGCTCTCTGTTCCTCCAGTTTTCACTCTTCCTCACCTGAGCTGGGTGAAACCAACACTTGTCACTTGTAGATTTAACTGCTTTGGACGTTTCTGAATAGGGCATGTTATTGGGGGATTTATGTCAGTCTTAATTAGCTGTGTTTTCTGCTTTCAGGTTTGCTGGTAAGTCTAATCATACCACTGTCAAGATACTGTTCTATTTAACAGGTGCTAAAATGTATTAGGCTGGCAACTACTATTGTCACTGAATCTTCTCTGTGTTTTTGAAGTAGACAGAGATAATTACTTACTATTATTTCTCTGAAGTTTCACAAAGTGAAAGTCCAGGTAAAAGAAGATGAATTTGGTCTGTGCTTTGAAACCTAGGCCTTACTGGCCAACGTGCTGATTTCTTACAGTCAGTAACACACTGGGATTCACGGTAACCAACCAGCTGCACTGACGCAACCACATAAAATACTGGATCTCAGGAGACACGGAAAAAATTCAAGACAGGAAAATTAGAAATGGATCCCCAAAGCCATTTTAGGGGTTGCAACCAAGTCCAATGAACTATATTAAAAGTGAATCTAATATAAAGGAATCCAGGGTCTGGACACTAAAATTTATCATGCAATGGGTTAAGCAGGGCTCTCAGCTCCAACATAAACATTTGGGATAGCTTTTTCTCTGAGTCAGACAATGAAGAAAGTTTGCCAGTATTGAAACAAACCAGAAATGCCACACTGAGGGAGAAGAATTTATTCAGCTGTTTTCTACCAACTCTGGCAAACAGACAACAAAAGACCCCTTCATCTTCTTTGGGGATCTATGGACATTTGCCACTCAGTTACACCTTGGAGTTTTTTGTACTTGTCATACTTAAATAAAAAAGAATCAGTTGGAGAATGCATATTTAGATGACATGAAATGATTCAACTGGATGCTAACACTTGACAGGATCTCTGCAGTTTTAACTACTGAAACAGTAGTTTTCATTTTCTGTCCTTTATGCATAAGCCACTTTTGAAAACAAGCAAACCACACCTTATTGTTTGTTCTTGCTGCTCTGTCATCAGCTTCAGCTGGGGTGGCCTTTGTTTCTTGCATGGGAAGAGATAATAAGCAATAGATACCCTCCAGCTTCATTGCTGCTCCCTCTGGAATGCATGATGATTTATACTGAGAATACTGTGCCATACAGAGATTTCAATACCACAGTCATTACTACAGTACACAAACTTCTGTCTGCAGTGCATTAAGCAACGTATTCCAATATCTATATATGAGCTTCATCAGTGATGTAGAGCTGGACTGCCTTGTTCGTAGCCTGCTGGTTAGGTGAAATTTGTGAAGGCAATTCAGTTACTGATGTATGTCCTTCTCATTTCTCAGTCTTTTAAATAAGGATCAAAACACGGACAGGTTGTCCTGGCAACCTGCTCAAAGGATCAAACAATTCTTCTCCCAGGTACGAACATAAGAGGTTATAAGAGATGCTATGCTGGTCATGCATTGAACATGTCTGCTGGTGGCCATATTCGTTACTTCCTTTTGCAGTCAGCGTCTATAGTTTCTTCAGACAATTTATAACACATGCTTTCGATATAGGGCAGGGGGATGCAGGAGTTTTTATGAGTGGGATCAGAGTGCAGTTATTAATTATTTTTGTAGTATTATAAACATACAGAGTTCTCTCTTTTCTTCCTAGGATAGCTAACAATGCAATTTAGACACAATGTAGCACAGTGAAATGGATGAAAGAAACAAAACATGGGGCAATTAGAAGAGGGGTAAGGACAGAGGTTATAGTATAGCTACATGGTTAGGCAGCAAAAACTAGCATGTAAATGTAAATTTCACGAGGTACATTTATGAGAATAGAAATAAAATAAAAAACAAAATAGAATTAAATGAAATAAAATAAATAAAATAAATCTATGTCTTTTATATCACGGAATTTAGTAATAATGATAACAGAGGTCTCTGCAGTACACCAAATGAGGTTACCCTTGCTATTAGAATGTCCAATTCAGAAGGAATAAAAGTTAACAACTGATGAAATCAAATTAAAATATAGAATCCCCAGCATACCCTTTCATCATGCTTTAATGGCATGTAAAAAGCACGTACTTAGATAACCAAGTGAATCTGAGCAAATCTTTATGCACAGATGTCATGGACAAGGACTTACCTCAGCTTTTTACAATATTCTTTTGAAGAGTTGCAAATCTAAAACTAAATCCAAATGTATAATTACTTAGGGATTCTATATCCAGAGAGCAGACTCGGATCATTTGTGAGAGCAAAACCAGTCCAGCATACAAGAAATCTTTGAACTGTACATCCCATTTAAGGGTACACATAAGCTTGTATATGAAGAACAATATCCAGCTGAAAAGTCAAATAAAAAGGGGCAGAAAAGCTAGCCTTTTCTTGAAGCAATGCCTGAAGGAATCTAAGGGAATTGGCTTTGTGGAATTATTTGGAAGGTGGATTCAAAGCATACTATTATCATTCTAAAATATTCCTCTCTTGTGGAATTAAATTTTGTGAATTCATCTTTATTTCTCCGCAAAAATAAAAACTATGTAAGTTACTCTCCTCTCTCAGCTTCAAAATCCTGGAGGTCATTTCTGTCCTCATTAGGGCATCTCTGAGTTTGTAATACTACTTCAGGGGCCTCTGAAGATTCAGTTGCTAATCCACTTTTATATGTAAATTACATAAATCATTGATTTATATGAAACTGAGGGGAAGGAGATGATTGTGATTTTGCTAGGTAGAGAATCAAGGCCTATGTAATTGTCAGCTCTCAGAGTTATAAAATTAAAAGACAAACAAAGCCCTTCAGAATAGCAAGAGTATCCAGTTCATCATCATTCTGCAAACTGGTACCTTTATGGGTTTTGCTCTTTTTCTTTTCTATCCCCACTGTTCTTAATAATTCAGTGCCTTCTTTCTTTAATCATATTATTAAAGGCAATAGACTGATGATTCATTTTGCTTTCTTTGCTCTCTCAGTGATGTCCATTAATGAAGACTTACTTTTCAGCGCCATTGACTCAGTTATCTAAATTATTTATTTGGTTGAGCAGTTCAGTGTATCAAACTTTTTTTCTCAGTGTAGCAACTACTTATAGCTCAGATTAGAGTTTCATATTGATTTTCTCCTGGAAAATGTGTATGAAATGGATTGTGCTTTAAAATGCTAGAAGTGGTAAAAGCACAGCTAAAGAAGGTATAGCTAAAAAGATAACAATAATTCCTCTTGCTGTAGCAGTTTTTACATTTGTTCTTCTTTACATCTTGGATGAGTAAAAGACTTTTGAAAACCATCATGGTGCTGAAATTCCCATAAAGAAGCTCATTTTCTGCTGGTTAGGGTATTGGCCTAAGGTCTCAAAGTCAGATACACATTTTCTGCCTTTTGCACTCAGCACAGAGTATTAGTCCCCAGCCACTCTGAATCAGAAAAAAACCCCAGATGTTAATGTCTTCCCCACCCAAATCCTGCACACTAAATCATCACCTCCAGAAGACTTCATGTAAATGTTCAAAGAATGAATACATGTTAAGAACATTAACTTCACAAAAAATTTTTGAGATGCTTTACTTGTGTCAATGATTGCCCATTCCCTTGTTTGTCCTGACTCTAAGGAAACCTAAGTTGCTTCTTGGATAGGTTGGTATTGCTCAATTTCATTTTCTCACGGTTTTTGCCTCTCCTAAGACCATCAAATTCATAATGCCGCCTTCAGCTGCTTTCACAACTGATCCTACCATCCTTTCCTACTCCTATCTCCTAATGAAAATTGCTTTCAGTCTTTCATGTAATCCAGTAAACAGAAGTATTTGTTTCTACACAAATACTTGAAAAAAAAATAGTCTGATAAATTTCCTCCATTGTGCTTCATATGACATTGTAAAAAGTTATTTTCTTTGTTATGCCCACATTCATAGACTTCTGCATAATGTTAATATCACTGATTCAAACTCTCCGCTGTAGATGAATATTGGCAAATCTGTCAGTCCCAAAAAAAGAAAAGAATATTTCTGTTAAATAATGTTACTTTTGAGGAACAATATTTTCTTCGTCTAATACAGTAGTTTGGGTTGATGGAAAAAGCTTTTTCCATTCAAAGTTCTTGATCATCTGGCAGTTAGATTCCTAGGAATATACGTACAGTTCTGATAAATTATGTAGGATCTGTGTAAAGCAGTTATCAGAGACAAGTACGAAAGAGTACAATTTAGTAGAAACTATAAAAGAAAAACAGGAGGTGAAACTTACAATAAAATGTCACTAATAATTGGCAGATGGAAAGGATCTTTACTTTCTGTTTAGTTTGTTATGGAAATGATACAGAAAAAGCTTTGAATGCAGAAGTACTGGAAATTCCTTGACTTGAGACCTAGTACCACTGCCTGTAGTTACATCTGCAGAATGTGACTTTGGGAGAATTGACAGAGGCTATTGTATTTTCTCCAGATAGCAGGAACGTTTGTTCCCAGGCATGATGTGACACCAGGTACCATGGTGTTTCAGCACTGCACAAGTAATACCAGATTTTATTTTAAAGCATCTTTTTGATCAAGGAAATATTTGATATCTCCATTTTTCAGAAACAAACAGAAGCACAGAGGAAGACAGAAAGTCATATTTTTCTCTGTAGTAAACCATGAAACCATTTCTATGTGGGAGATGAATGATATTTCTCATCAGGGATACCCCAGGGTAGCCCCACCTGTGTAAGCAATTACATATGGGAGTAAGACCATCCTTTAAATGACTAATTTGTAATGAAAAAGAAATTTGTAGCAAACAGACTGAGAAATGTCGCTCAGATCCTTAGCGTATATCTTGTTAAAAACTAGATTGGCAATGCTAAGTTTTCAGTGTACCCCATTATTGGTCCTTAATTCCAATAATGCAGAGCAGATTCCCTCCTCATTACTGCTGATGTTTATTGTACAATAGAGGTAACAAATACATTATTTTCCATTTGACAGCACAGAAAATCATGTACTTATTATCAAACCCAGTCCAGACCATATAACCCCAATCTCTCATATCCTGAAATCTTCAGCACCACTCTGTAGTGAAAAAATTGAGATGGAAAGTGTTTTGAAAATGTTTGACTAATGAATTTAAGTAGCTTTTATTAAATATTTTCTGAACTTAAATACCTACAGAATACTTGGAAAAAGAGTGTCATTTTTGAAATATCAATTCCATAACATCTGAATTAGTGAAAGCACTCTAGATAAAATTCCAGGCACTTTTTAGAGTGGATGCCTTCCCAGCCCCCTCTTCACAGCACAACAAGCTCCTCTGTACAAAAACTTTTACTCAAGATGACAGACTAGACATGATGCTGCTTATCTGGACACTTAAATGTTTCAGCAGAAAAAGCAAAGTATATGAAAAAAGTAACAAAATCTGAGGTAGGAAACAACTTGCAGACATTTACCAGTATTCTGAGTGCAGCCTCACGCCCCTCCTCCAAGGGATTTCTCTCTCTGTTCTCAAGTCACTGCAGACACGATTCAGCTGCATAACCGTGGTTTAGATTGCTCAGAAAAGAGTTGCATGAGAAAGAACTGTAAGAAGGGGGGTGGTTGAACCCTCCTTGCTCAGAAGCTGCTTTCAAATCTCTGCTCTTTCACTTGATCCCTGCCAAGGGTCCCTGCCCATTCGTGGCCATGTACCCCCATGATCCAGACTTGATCCTGACTCACTGACTTGTTTTCACAGCCTGGACTTGCACTTGTCTCACCACCACAGATTTGTCTGGCCCTGGACTGTTGGCTGACTCATTGCCAACACCAAACTTGCCATCCTCTGCTTTGGGTATTATGGGACTGGACCTTTGTTAGTGCAATCACAGCCCTGCACCTGCCTTTGGTCACTCTTGGCTCCTGGCCCCCTTTTCTTTAGAGTAGAGAGCATCCTGCTCTTGCTGCTCTCGCTGCTCTCAGACAATATTTTCAAATGGCGTAAGAAATCGTAACACACACTCTCAAAATAAGAGAGAAAAAAACAGAAGACAAACACAGCAATGGATAAAAATCCTTTGCAGGTCACCTTAGGCATTGCTTTTTTGGCAGAAACGAATATGAGTATTTATAGCCAAGTTAAAACCCATTGAAAGCACAGGTCAAAATGGAAACACTGACCCTTGCCTAGTGCAGGGCTAGTGATCATCACCCCTGTCTAAGTACTTGTAAGCTGCTTGCAATAAAAAAACCTCTTAGTTTCAGCCCTCCAAGTGTCAGCCCTCTGTACTGGTTAATATTATCGAGGGAATCCTTGCCTGACAGAAAGTAATTTAGGATCCATTAAATATGATTACTTGGCCTTGAAAATGATGGATATTGAACAGAATTATAGGATCGCTTTACAAAAGAAAGGTCTCTTTTACATCCTTTCTTGTGGGGCATTAAATAAAGTCTGAGAAAACTCCTAAGGGATTTCTGGCATTTATGGGTTACATTTATGAAAAGAAGGATTGATATTCATATTAAAAACTCTAAAAATTTAACAGGGTGATGCGGTAAGCACATGGACAGCTGAGACATGTCTAAAAAGTGAGTGACATGTTCACCAACTGTTTTCATTGCTTCAGTTATACTAGAGATATGAAAAGTGCCTTTAATTTCAGACTAATCTTTCATGTACTCTATTGGAATATTAACCCCAAGCGGTTTCCTAAGTTCCCCATACTTCTCACTATATCTCGGTTTTGAACTGAAGTATTTATGCCAGAGGTTTTCAAAATTCTTAGGTCACTGTTTTCATCAATGTCCTTTACTAGCCATATGTTTAAAGGGAATTTGTATAGTGTTGTATAGAGGCTTGATATGTTTATGCTTCTTTAACCTAACTGAAATCTATTCCTAAGAACACATTTTAGGTACATGGGAGGTTTAACCTCTTCATTACTAAATCCTCTGCCTAAAGTTCAAAAATACAATGAAAATAGTTGATCTTCCTCATAACTAAAATTTTAAACTTTTAAAATAAAATTTTCTAATTCTTATTTTTTATTTTTATTTTTCCATGAGGAGGTGGCTTGGCTGACTTATCCTATGGAGAAAGTAGGAAATATGGCCCGCAAAATCAGAAAAAATGTTTCTGGATGGCCCCCCCTGAAAATAAATCCTTCTCAAGAATCAAGGAGAAAAGAGAAAAAAAATAAAAAGAAGATAATAAGGAATAATTATGTCTTCTGCTGTGATCTTCCTCATCTCATTGTTTCCACATAAGAAGCTGCTCTAGAAACCACAGCATCCTGAAATCCCGATCCTCACTCTGATTATTCTCTACAGATAAGGGCTCACCTTACAAACAGAAATTCCAGACACTTTATATCTGAATCTTCCTCATTAACCATAAGGCAGCAAATTCATCATTAAGACAAGAAGCACATTCATCATCTACTCCATAGACATAAACACAACCACAGTTTGGGCACAGCACAAGGCATGGCCCACTGACAAATACCGGCTTGTGCACTTTCTGTTTTGAGATTAGGAGGAGGTTTAATGTATCTTTGATGTAAATTTCAAGCCAGTATTGTCAATGAATTTCCTGCCAAACTGATTTTTGATTGCAGTGTGTATGTTGAGCATATATTCAGACACTGCAAGACTGTGGATGTGTACTTTGAACCATTCACATACACTCGCATTTAAATTTTAGTTATTTTTTAAATTAGTACATCCTCTCAATGACATTAAATCACCCCTCTGGTTTCTAGATCTGACTGTATGCAGTGCACACTGGAAGCAAGTCTGACCCCTTCCAGAGGCAGCCTTTCTGCTACTTCATACTATGTGGGATCACTTGTACCTGTGTAAACATGGCACAATATTTTATGGGACTACAGTGCTTTAATTTATCCTGACAACAGCTGCTACATGCGTAGAGCTGGGGAGATCTCGGGAAATCTCTGCTTCAACAGCAAAGTAGGTTAACTCTGAGCTGTTTTCTTTTAACTAGTAAAACAGCAACACTCAGCAGCTTCATGCCTCAGGCACACATCACATACAGACACATGGGTTTAAATTCCAGTTTTGCCAACTGCAGAGCAGAGCAGTGAAGTGGGATTTTCCACATCCCCTAGGAATGCCTTAGCTATTTGTTTGTTCAGGAAGAGGGGCAGTCTCACTTTCCAGTTTCAATCAGGAAAAGCACATGCTTGAAATGAGATAACTTCACCAAAAAGGGTTGTGTTAAAACTGATAGATGGCTCAAAAAAAAAAAAAAGCTCAAAAAAAAAGCTTTAGTGAATGAGTATTTTCTAATCTATAAATGGTGGTTTCATCAGGCAGTTCTTGACCTGTTCCACTAATGTAAGCTTTGCACAAATTTTGGTAACTTTATAATATGTAAGAAAATGTAATTAAATTTATACAAAAACATTTCCTGATGGTATAATTATAGTTTCATAATCCTCAGCATACAAACTAATGCCGTACTTAACCTCTCCCTTTTTGAAAGGAATTTATGATTACATATCTGGGAATATTTAGAAACACACAAAGTTTCTTTTTGTTTATTTTTTCTTTTCAGTACATAACTGGAATCCTGTTGGAGATAATGATACCTGAAAAGTTCTATCAGCCAAGTATAGAAGGAGATGCAGAGAAAAAAAAGATATGTGGTTGTAAAGAAAGGAGCACTAGTCAGCCTTTGATCATGATACTAAAAATCTTTATTAACTATATTCCAATGTATGGAAGTGCATATAATTTTTTTTTTTTTAATCATGCAAATCTAATTATTCCTTAGACAGCAATCTTAGGTAGCCAGACTAAGTCAGAAACACATTTTTATGGTGGCAACATAAAACCTGCCAAAACAGGAGCGCATAATGGAAGTGCTAACACAACCTTAGCACTTCAAGTGCAAAGAGTATAATCAAATTTAAAAACTATTTTATCTAATCCGTTAAGTGTATTGTCACAAGCTGGCTGTTCAACAGGAAAATAAATGATGACAGCATGCAAGCAAAATAAATCAGGATCAATTGATGCTGTTTGTCATATGTATTTTGTAAGTTTTAAGAATAAAATACATTACACAGTTTTCAGTGTTGTATTTTTTTATAAATGCTGCTGACTGATGCTGAAGTAATCCAGCAAGTTGTGCTGCAGTATACATTTTCTTGTACATCTTTCCCTTCTCAGTGCTAGAAGTGAAGATAATGAGAAGTTGCAATACCCAGACTGAAGAGAATAACATTTCATTCTGTGAGAGAGTTTAGAAATGTGTCCTTTACTTTACTTGAATGCATCAAAACAGTATCCTAAGTTTTTTAGTTTCAGGCTCTTCCAGGGTTACATATACCTTTGAAATTTGCCAGGTTTTTTCTGAGGGTTTAATGATTTGCAACACCAGCTCTCACCCTGCTGTGCCCATACATATGCACCTAAACGTCTTTCCTTTGCATTTCTGTGATTACCCTGCACTACAGCGTTTTAAAAACAGTGCTGAACACCATGGTCATACATCACCACGCTCTGCCGTTACCACATGCATTTCTGGATTTATGATGTCGTGCACTGTCGGAACCCTATCAGAAATGATAGCATTTCAGACCAAGAGTGAAACTAAATAGATTCTATAACTTCTCTTGTTTCATTCTATCATTTTTCTTTCATTGTTTTTCTTTCTCCTAAACAGTGCCATTTTCAAGGTACTGGCAGGTGGCCGGGAGAAGTCAGTGGAAATCTATTATTCCTGATATAGATAAGCTCCTGAATAAATATCTGAAGTTGTGCTGTGACATTAAAACAAAGATTCTGAAAATATGAATGAAGACACGGCTTGGCAAATATTGAATGGAACATAGAGGAATCTTATGGTCCACTCAGACAAAAACATAGGATGGTGCAAGGACTGTGAAGAGCAGTAAAGCCAGTATGAATTGGCCAACTTTGACTATTGCTGATTAGCAGGTAATTACGGCATTCTCAGTTAATCAATCATTCATCTTGAAATTAAGGTGTTTGCAACTACTGAGCGAGCATCTTTTTCTCTAACTCATAAACCTGGGTAAAACATAAGAGGTTATGTTGGTTTATGGTCATTGGGTTCCCAAAATGTGCTAAAGCAAGTAATAGGATATGTGGAACCATTTTCCTTTCACTCCAGTTGTCAGCATTCCATAACAGAAACGAAACCTTCTCTTTGGACTGGTGTTTTGGTTCCTAATCTTTCTATAAATTGTACTGATCTCTGCCAGGTGACTTTTAGGTGCTGGGATTGTTTATCTATTCATTGGTGGAACTTCTACAGGTTATGAAGTCTTATTTTTTGAAGTTTTTAAGTTGTTACTATACAAAAGATGTGTGGAAAATACGTAGAAAAAAATGTTCCATGTAAACTCAGAATTCATTATAGGATGGCAAAATTGTGGCATGCTTTTGCTGGATCAAAGACAGACCCTACATAGTGAAGCACCTTCACCTTTTGACTTACTGAAACAAGAGTTTGAATGGAAAGTTACCAAACTCAGACCACAGAGACCAGGAAGTTGTTCATAACATTATTTGCTTTCCGACTAAGGGTTAAAGCAGGAGCTGGAAACTAAAGAATGCATCAGAATTTTCAGAATAACTATAGAGTACTGATAACACTGCTGGGCAGATGAAGTATCAGAGTGAGTTTTGAAGGCAAACATATCATTTATCCACACTGTTTGGCTGTGTAAATCTTTCAGAGGTTAGCTCTGGGCAGCCCACTCAGTACAACCAGCAAGAAAGGGTCTTCTGGCTAACTCCAGAATGTATGTTAGGTGAAGACAGGTCCTGGAACTTCATGCCTAAGCCTGGCAGCTTGCTTATGCTATCAGTCTGTGCAGTGATATCAGATGACTGATGTCAAGCAAACAAAGTAGATTGGACTTTGTCCTAGAAAAGCCCCACCATACCCACTAGGGCAAGGATAGACAGGGATGATGAACAGATGAAATTCAGATTGTCATAAATGGAAACACAACTACTTCCAGATTTTAAGAGGATCACGTGGAGCTCTTAGGATTGACCAGACATCCAAGATATATTATTTCACATAAGGGACCTCAAGAGTACTTAAACTACAAATAGCTGACAATGTCCATAACTTATGGTAAAAGATGATCTGTGGAAGTAAGGGGTGGGACCCTGAAAAATCAGCATTTCCTGTCTCTCAAACGCAAAGGGCAGTAGACAGATGTGGGCTGGCATTTAAAGGTGTTACACTCTCATGACAGTTCTGGAGTAGTCAAGGACACACAAGTAAATGTGTAGGCTGACATGAGTACCCATAACATATTTTAATAACTAGAAGGCTTGGCAGCTGTGTAAAATTTACCAATTTTCTATTTTCTTCTTTTTGTTACTCATGTTATGGTAATTTAAAGCTAAATCAGAAGGCTGAAGCACTGTGGGAGGGAAAATATCTTTTACCTTAATATCCAGTCCTATAGATCTTATGCAAGTAAATATCTAGCCTTAGAAGCCAAAAGTGTATTTTTCTCCAAGCTAATAATTTTATCCTCCCTGCCATATAACTTTAGTTGACATTAAGCACATCTATTAAATTTCAACATATTTCTTGAGTTACCAGGTAATTCAATAATTTGACAATTTGATTTGTCAACATTCTCTGCAGTGTAGATAAAACTAATTGTATTGACAGACAGGAGTTTTTGGGCAAGTCAATACAAGGGACATTGGAGTTTAAGAATAGAAAGGATTTCGTAGCTCATCAAATCCAATTTCCTGCTGCCACAGGTGGTCAAGTGTTTCATGTCCTACTGCTGTTATATTTCTGGAAAAATAAACATACAGCTTTCCTAATTGTCTCACTTCAAGCCTTACAAGCTTTGCTGCTACTTAAGATTCTCAGTCCCCCTCTCCTTTCACTTACCTAGTGATCCATATTGAAAATTGAGGCAAAATATTCAAATGCATTTTGAACCATGCATAGTTTATCATCCATTGCTCCTTTATTGTCAGTGAACGGGGATGTCACTTAATGTTCTCTTAAATTTATGTGGGTGAAGAACCTTTTGTTATATATTTTTTAAGACTTATAATGTTTGATTTTTGGTAAATCTTATTTCACCACTATACTTTCCGTCACTGATGTTTAGCTTTCCTTGCTGACCACTCTTTGTTTAATTAATTCTTCTAATTTCTTGAAATTCACACTTTCTTTTGAAATCAATAAACCTGAAGACCAACTTCTATTAATCCACCAGCTAATCAAAATGGTATCTGTATGTGATCACTTAGAAGGCTGTTTTTATGACCAGCTATTCTTTAGTGCACATACCACTTCAAAAATCAAATGTAAATCAGTTCTAAAATAGAATCAGCTCTATTTGATTCAGTAAGCATTCAGTATTGTCTACCACATCTGGGGATAACTGGTTCTGAATATTCTTATTGACACTTTTTTCCCAGGGAGTGACACAGAAACTGATCTGTCAAGCAGTAATTTTGACTATTTTGTTCCTAGCTCATTTATTTCTCCTTAACTAAAGCTGTGGTCCCACAGATCTATAAGCCAGTTTAAATGTTAAATCCTTTTATCTTTCAAATCTCCATCAGCTCCAACTACATTTAATTTTGTCCCTAATATCTTCAAGGATGGAGACCTCACGACATCTCTGGGCAACCTCTTCCAGTGTTTTACCATTGTCAAAGCAAAAAAGTTGGGGATTTTTTCCTCACGTTTAGGTGAAATTTCCTGGTTTTCAGTCTGTGCCTCTTGCCTCCTGCCCTTGCACTGGCAACCACTGAGAGGAGTCCAGCTCCAGCTTCTTCCCTTCTCCCTCCCTCCCTCCCCCAGACCCTCCCATTATGTATTTAAACACAATGATAAGATGCCTGCTAAGTCTTCTCTCTCTGAGACTAAACAGTCACAGCCCTTTGAGCTTCTCCTCACAGAGCAGATGCTACTTAATCATCTTAGTGGCTTTTTGCTGGACTTATTCCAGTATGTCCAGCTCTCCCTTGTACTGGGGAGCCCAGAACTGGGCACACAACTGAGAACAAGTTTTGTTTTCTCCAGATATGTTTTTGTTTATGTTCATTTTATTAATTCCACAAAAGGAATTAATTTCCATTTTATGAAAGGTCATTTTTAGCTCCTGCCTGCATATGTATACCTTGGAATTATATTGCACAATTTAATGTTTCAGTGTTGTAAGGAATACTTTATCACTCAGAGGCCACCTAAACTAGCAAATGGCACTGGATGTGCAGTCAGAAACTTAAAACTCACATGTTAGACACAGCATGTACAATTTTATATTGGACTTTAATTTTTCACTTCTATATCATCAGAAATTTCTTTTAAATTGAAACAAATGAATCTACAGGAAGGAGGTGAAGAGAAGGGGAACTTTCTATGGAGTATGTCAATCTGTAGATTAATTAATACATTGATTCCATTTGAGAGCCTGAATGTACCTGTCTTCCCACTGAGATACCCACTGTGCAATCAGTGGTAATTTAAAAATCAATTGCTCTTCTGTAGTAATTAGGTTTGTCCATTTAAACAGATATAATTGATAGAGCCTGCAACTAATTTCAAAGCAGGAATTCTTAAGGGATTCTAGAGATTAAGAGCTGTGAGCCAGCAATTTGTGGGTTTTTCACTCAGCAAATGAACATCTACATACACTGGTTTGTGTATAAGTCTCAAGTACATTCTACCAGATAAGAAAATTATTTTGAAATATACTGCTAAACAAAGCATAATATATTGCTAGACAAAGCCAAAGAGTTAATGGAAATGATTGCAGTTAGGTACAACTTTATCTTAAAGGTACTGAAATATAATTATTCTTACATGTCATAGAATTAAATGTGTTGCCTTTAAAATTTCATCGTATTCTTTTGAAATTTCTCTTTCTTTTCTCTACATTTTTACAAGTCTGGCTGAATAAAGTTTACTTTTCTCAAAAATTTCATTAAAAGTTGTTTTCTGTTTTGAGCATACAGAGAGAGTTTATGGAGCTCTTGCCACACAGTGCTTAATCAAATAAAATGATACTTGCACGTGTAGAATACATATTTCTGAGATTCATTAAACAATCTTCCCTCAAGGCAATTCATTGTTATGCACCAGAGGGCTTTAAGATGGACTATTTAGGGGGGAAAAAAAAAAAAAAAAAGGCAGAAAATAGGACAAGAGAAAAAGGAAGAAACCTAAGACTAACATGAAATGCATATTCACAGTTTTAAAAGTCTTTGCAATTTACTGCAGCCCTGAGGTGGCATTAATTGACACATTAGCAAGTTATATACTGTGTTATGTGTCTATTTAGCCTGTAACACAATAAAAATAACACCAGGGGAATCGCTATAACACATTGCATATACAGCTTGTGTTTAAAGTAGGGAACACCTTACAAAAGCAGACAAGAGCAGATTAATGATAATGTGTTGCAGTTAACTCACAGACTGTCCCTGCAACTCATGTAATTGAATTGCCAACTGGCAGCTTGCAGAGGCATTGTCACAATATTTTAAGGCAAAATCTTATACTTCCTATAGGTTAATGGGAATAGAAATTTATTTGAATGAGGTCTGGCTTTCCATATCAATACGAAATACAGCATATACCCACAAAAATCCCCACTAATCACACATTTTCTGTTAAAATTGAGACTGAGATGCTAATACTTACTCCAGATAGTGTGCCTTCTACAAGAAGTGGAGCAATATGCATTTAGAATAATAAGGTAAAAGGATTACATAACTTATGTTCTTGTGTAAAATTTTCTTTTACAAATGAAGGAACAACTCAGCATTTCAGGATCTTGAAATTCAGCACTAGCCAGTGAAGCCATTTTATTGCACAATTTTTATTTAAGGAAAGTTTAGGAATTCTTTCATTGTTAACTTTTTACATTTCATTTTCTTTGAAAAAAATTAATTTAAAAAAGGATCTTGCATGTAACACCAGAGCTATCGCTAGAGCTAATTCTGTATAACCTCTCAAGTGGCAAGTTAGATAATAATCGTGCAGATTGTTTCAGTATGCTCCTGGTTTATTATCTGTTCAATGTAACCTCATCTAGATAAGTAAAACAAGGATAATATGTATACCAAAGCATGCACAGTCTGAACATTCTGCATATTCTTAGCATGTAGAAAACTGCTACAAAATGTTAATTTTAGTGTGCATGGGGAATGAATAACCTCTGGGTGTGGAAGGATCACAAAGAAAAACCAGCTGGAGAAGGGTTACAAGAATGGTGTGTATCCATAGCACCTCGATTAACAGGTCATCAAGATCCCAGCAGGTATCTACCTACAGCTTTGAAGCACAGAGATGAGGCAAAGGGCAGCGAGCAAATCCCCATGACTTGCTGAAGTGGGACAGGATTGTGAAAATAAGCATGGTCAGGTTACAAAAACACATATCCACAACCGAGATGTGGGAAGAAGGCATAAGTGAATGGCTGAAATCAGTTTAGATTTAAAGTAAATTCACTTTCCACTCCTAGGAGGTCTTGCATTGTTGCTACGATGTTGCAACATGATTTCCTACAAGCCCTGACTATTTTTTCTTTGGCATCATAAAAACATATAATTGACTCCACGTGTTTGCAGTGTTTTCTACAAAAACATATTGAATTAATTCACCTGTTTTGTTATAACCGGGCTAGGATTGAATATATAATCCAAAAATTGTACTTTCTGCTAACTTCCAGAACTACACAAGAAGATTCTCAGCTGGTATTTATTGCAACAGCTTCATTAAAATCAAGAGACCTACAACAGTCTACGCCAGCTGTGGGTCTGCTACACGAGTTTGTTACCGGGCTCATGCAGAACTCAGCTGCTTGTGTACTTGCTTCAGTCCACTCCAGAGGCTTCACGAGCAGGCTGCTAAGGCTGGATATACTTTAAAATGAAGTGGATGCTTTACAAAGAAATATATATACATTCAGGTGATCTGCAGTTATTAAATGATGAATAATATTTCTGAATAGCTTTATGAGATGCACGTGGCAATTATTATTCACTTTTTATAGCTAGGGGATTGACGTCTAGAAGCCTAAGTGACTTCCCTGTGGTCATATAGTGTTTCCAAGCTTTCAGCTCTAGGCTATCCCAATCCCCATTTTAACCACAAGACTTGGCTCCCTTTCAGGGAGGTCAATACGTGACTGTATGCTACTGAAGCAACAATCAACACTAGCTAAGCTGTTTGCTTGAGCATTTCAGCTTAAATGGAAATAAATTTTGTTCTGTAGTGTTATAATTTGGCTTGTGTGTTGCAAACTAGGTCAGATGTTATTTATACCACAGGCGATGAGAATGATTTGATTTCTAACATTGCTAAGCTAAGAAGTAGTGATTGTTCTACAGACATTTTTTTCTAGATATCAGAAAAGGACATTTCTAGGTATCTCAAGGACAGTTCTTCAGAGACGGCAGGGTCTGCAAAATTATCCTTAGGCTAGTAAATGCTGCCAACTTCTCTTTCATTGATGTATACAACATTCATGAGTAAACAATTACTTTTTTTTAATATACAGCAGTTGTTTGGAGTTTCCTCAGCATGGATGATTTCTATTTGAATTCCCAGTAGCACTGGGAGAGAGGGCTTAACACCCAGAGGAGAAAGACAATATGTTACTGCAGCCTTTTTAAAACTTTACTCATTTACATCTTTGATTTTTTCGTTGGTTCTGCCCTCTTCTGTTCCTCCTGCTAAGAGTCAGATCCTAGCCCCATCCATTGTATAGACATGGAGTCTAGGTAAAAGGACAGCTGAAAATAGATGAGTGAGCTGGCAGCCACGTTTTTCTAAGAAATTATGCTGCACATGCAAATAATTATTTGTTAATTTCAGTCTGCATGAACAAAAGAAAATAAGCAAAGCTCTTAGGAAAATGCATCTATATAAAAAAATAAACCTCTTATAAGCTTTATCTCAGGGAATGACTTATTTTGTCTTCAGTGTTGCAATTTCACTCACAAAGATGGTCAAATCAATTATCTGATGTTTAAAAGGGTGTGGTTTGGTGAGTTGCCTTTTTTTTTAAAGGGAAAGAGGAAAGCATACAAGACATCTACTGGTCCTCTGTAATTCCTGGGATATGGCAGATACCTTAAAAATAATAAATTAAAAAAAAAAAATAGAAAAAAATCTGCACTCTGTCTTTATGTGCTTTCGATAAAGAGTTTAAGATTTGACTAATAGAGCCCATATTGAGCTGCAAATGCAGGTGGCTAAGTCGAAAGTCTAGTGACTAGAAATTCTCTGTCCCAATGGGGACAACGAAACCAGCCTCATCCATATCCTTGTGTTTTATTATCAGGCATTTACAATGAATCTCTTACACTTTTCTGTGCCATTTGCATGCTCTTTTATGAGGCAGAATCACAGAACCATAGAGCGATTTGGTTTGGCAGGGACCAAACCCAGATTATCTAGTCTAACCCCTTGCTGTAGATAGGGACATCTTTCACTAGATCAGGTTGTTTAAAGCCCATTCAACCATTAAACACTTCCAGGGATGGGGCATCCACAGCTTCTGGGCAACCTGTTCCAGTGCTACCACTCATATTTGTGCAGTATTTATTCCTTATGTCTGATATAAATCTACTCTCTCTCAGTTTAAAACTCTTGCTCCTTGTCCTCTCACTATGGGCCTTGGAAAGTCGCATAAGCCACCTTTAAGCACAGGAAGGCTGCTGTAAGGTCTCCTTAGAGCCTTCTCTTCTGCAGGCTGAACAACCCCAACTCTCTCAGTGTGTCTTCATGGGAGAGGTACTCCAGCCCCCGATGGTTTTGTGCCTTCCTCTGGACATGCGCAAGCAGGTCCTTGTCTGTCCTGTGCCAGGGACCCCTGAACTGGACACAGGACCCAACTGTAAATGGTTTCTGTCTTTTTCTGTATGTCTCCAGCCCTTTGCTGGCCATTCCTCTGAGGTAACCTCAGCCAAGCTGTGGCCACCAAGGGAGACATGACTACTGCAGGGCACCCATCCATCCTTCAACCCACGAGCTCCTGCACTTGATTGATCCCTCTCTGCGGCAGAGGAGGCAAACCGGTCACCTTTGTGTGCACGTGTTATTGAAGGTGTTTTTAGAATTCCTGGGCAAGTGTCTCATTTCCCCTTCCCTTCCAGCTACCATTTCCTGGCCTTTTAGGCCAGTAGGTTTGGCTTTACGGTGCGTTTAACACACAAGAGTTTAACTCTGCCATCGTGCTTTAGTTGCGACCCTGCAAACACCGGGAATTGATTATTTGCTTTTAAGGCGCTGAAGTAGAAAATGTATCTTATTTGTAAGGAGCAACGAGCCACACCAACTGAAA
>VWZT01013807.1:142373-160270 GCA_013397055.1 Pachycephala philippinensis
CGTGCGGGGGGCGGCGCGGCGGGGCCGGGCGGCCGCGGGCCCAGCAGGGACCCGCTGTGCGCCGAGGGAGAGCCGCCCGGGGGGTGTGTATATGTGTGTGTATATATGTGTACGTGTGTATATGTGTGTGTGTGTTTGTGCGCGGTCTGCTGTCCGTAAGGGCCGCCTCGCCACCTGCTTCTAGGTTTCCAGCTGCATTTACGTGTGTCGTGTTGGGGGAGGGTTGGTGTCAGTCCCAGAGGTCTCAGGCCCCTGAAGCAGAACGTAGGTTTGTTTTTAAACAAGCCGTGCTTCAACATCGTACATCTTTCGTTTGCTTCAGGAAGTGTATCGGAAAATTACAAGGAAAACAGGGGAGAATGAAGAGTGTTAGCTTTGAGGAGCCGTAATGCCTGATGTTGATTTCTGCATAACTGGCAAGTGAAGGTTCCATTTCTGGTGTGGTTTGTTCCCCCATTGTAGCAATCTAAACTTTTCTCTCGGGAGAGCTGGTGAGGATATCCAGCGGGCAACATGTTTATCTTGGTACTCAGGTTCCTCTCTCTCTCTGGCATGCTACGTTTCATAAATCAGCAGTTAGATTTTCATTTTCTTGTTGTGTCATTAGTGCTACTGGAGGCACCTTAAGTTTCTTCACACATCTATAATTATAATTTGTTTTCTTATCTAATTGTTTCTGGGAAATTATAAGCATTAGCATGCCTCAAGGATTTGAAGATATAATAATGCAGAAGAATCCTGCCTGGTAAATTCTGAAATATATTTAATTTTCAATTCGTAGATGACCTGTTTTGAATTACAGGAACGAGTGACCAAAAAACAAGCAAGAATATATTATCTTGTATAGGGTCAGCTGTATGGGTGTGAGAATTTGAGAAGTGTTTGTACGACCTTCTTTGGAGACCTCCAATGTAGGCAGAGCAATCTCTCCACATAACTTATTTGTATGCTCCTTAAGAAACACTTTGCAGCTGGAAGGACAATAATATACTTAAATTCTTTCTACTGTAATTTGAAGCCAGTTTCATTCACAACAATAATGGGTTTGGGCCACAGCTTATTTCTGTTTTTCTTAAAAGTGATTCTTCTGCTTTGTTTTTCAGAGTGTGTGTGTGTGTCATTTTTTTTTATTGTGTCTCCTCTTTTTTAACTTAAATATTCCCAGTTACTTTAATCTTTTCTTGTATATTTTGCATTTAAGCCCAGATCATTCTTGATTCTCTTCTCTGAATTCATTCATTCCAATCAGTTCATATGTTTGACTCGATTTGAAGGGCAGTATTCAAAACTGGGTAGACTACTCCAGCTGAATTCTAAACAGTAGTAAGTAAGTAATAAGAATGATTTATGTCCTCTCAAAGCTTTACATCTGTTCACCCATCCTAGTTATGGATGGTAGCCTTTGGCATATTCACCTTCTGTTCCAACTTAGACTCTAGGTCTTTTCTGCACTATAACCTAGTAAGATATCCCCTACCAGTTGATTATTCTGTCCTAAATTGAAGATCTTGCTTTTATTCTTATGAAGTGCCCTTCCTGGTTGGTTGTTTGCTTTTTTGTTGAAGCTTTTTGTTTGTTTTGGTTTGTTTTAAAAACCCAAAACACCACAATGCAAACTTTTCTGATTAGTTAAGACTGGATTAGAATTCAGAATTTTCTTCCATCATGTTTTCATTTTGTTGCAGCTTGCTGCCATCTGTAATATTAAGGAAACAGTTAATCATTAAACAATACTACTTAGGAGGGTCCTCTCTGAACTTTCAATGGCCTACATAACTTCTTGATTATATTTTTCTGCATGACCTTGCAGCCAAGATGAAAAGTAGTGTCAGTTTAATATTAAATTGGACCTTTGCCATAAACTAAATCCTTATCACATAGGGAGGTACATTTTCTAACTCTAATTAGGATAAGCCTGTGTACTTTCAAGGCTAGCAGGAAGCAATATTCCAAGCTTGTCTTTTGCTCTTTGATCTCTAGCAGCAGCATGTTTATTTCTTAGATGTCCAAAGCACAGAGCACCCTGAAATAGATGTGGAGAAGCCTGTCCTTAGTAAATAGGATTTGAAAATATATTTGGGCCACACAGTAATGCCCATCTTGGCTCCTTTGTCCTTCCCTTGCATCCCCTTAGTTTAGCTTATCTGAGCCTTCAGTCTTTTACAGGGCAAGAAGATCACAGCAAGAAGCTCTACTCTGCTTTTGACACCTTGTACTACAGAGCATTTTCCTCATTCACCAGACAGAATCTTAAAAAATTTATAAGCTAAATACAAAATCCCTTGTGTAATATGCCACAGCTGTCTCTTACTTTGGACTTTTTTTCTTTGCATGTCACTGTAGTGTTTGAGCATTTTCCTGATGTGTAAATTAGATCTGTATGACAGTATGTTAACTGAAATTCATCACTCTTTACAGTTCTTCCTCAGGAGGCTTTCTTTCCCTGCTAATGGAGGCTGCCTTGAGCTGCACAGAAGCTCAGCACAGCAGAGAATCTTTTCTCCTTTTCTCAGCCTGCCTGTCTTTAGCTTCATGGTAGCACAAACTAGAAAGCACGGTGTCACATACTTACTCTCTCTAAACTCCCAGCTTTCACATGATGTGACAACAACTGGGAGGAAAAGGGGGTCTCCTAAAAGTGTTGTGTTTTCTTGCATCTTCAGAAGAAGACTGAAACTGAGTAGCTGCTAAAATTCCACAGGAGAAGAGAACAGGAAAGGAAAAGTTGACTTTCTTAACTACTTTATCTATCCTGAAGTATTTCAGTGGTATTAAGAAACTCCTCAGTGTTGTGACACTCGCATCTAAGGCAGACATCCAAATGTTCCTTATTAAGGCCCACAGTTATATAGGAACATATCTGTTAGGGGTGGAACAATTCTACCTCATGACCAGGTTTTCTTTCCGTTAAGCTTAAGAAAAATCTTGATTCACCAGATATTTTCAGTCTTTGTGCATGGTTCGTGAATCTCATTGTAACTTGCTTTAAATTGCAGTAGGCTTTTATTCTTTGCAATTACTTTGAATAGACATTTTGGATATTTCTGAATTTTTTAAAAATAAGGACTAACTCTTTGTGAAGTGACAGGGGTTTTGGAGACACTGAAGAAATTAATTTTTTTTCTGCTGGTATGTTGAATGAGTATGCAACTTGTAATAACTTTGAGATATGCAAGATATCTCTACTAACTATAATTTGTGGTAGTTTGATACTACAACTCACAAGTGCTGTTATGCTCTTGCTTTAAAGTTTGCTCCCTTCATCTGTTTTCTTTTATATTGGTAATATCATAGAGGTGTTTTTATTCTGTTGTTTGTACTCTGGACTGGAATACCTAATCTGTCTTAGATGCTGCAATTTAGGAATGAAGTGACCAATTGAAAGAAGCCCAGAGATTAAAAACACCAATCTTTTTTCTTTTTTCTTTTTTCTTTTTTTTTTCCTTTTTTTTTTTTGTGGTTCCATGAAATTCAGTNAGCAATACTTAGAAAACGGCAGAATTTTTCTAGTTTTAAAACAAAAGGGAAGAAAGCAGACTTTGAATACATGAAGTTGTGACAGAGAACATTGGCAATAACTGTGTAGTAAAGAAAGGTTCAGCTGAGTGCAAGGAAAAGCTTCATGAGAAGGTGACATGTCGAAGCAGGAGCCCTGGTAAGGTTAAGGAACCTCCTCACTGGAAGTTTTTAAGACCACTTTGGAGGCTGTCTAGATGTGGGTTGGCCTCACAATGGAAAGCTTGGGCTAAATGTTTGGTTGAGGTACTTTCTAGTTTTTCCTATGAATATTTTAATAACTTTTCATGCACTCAGGAGCTTGCAAATTATTTTTTGTTGTTTCTAAGTCATTGAGCTGAGACACAGTAGCTTGCCCAATTGTGTTCCATCACTTGAAAATTCAAAGAAAATAAAACTATTTCATTGTTTTGGTTTAGACTGAAACAATAATGATGACTAATTATGATAACTGCCTTGGTATTCATGATAACATCACAGTATATGCATGGTTAGGTATCACAACCCTGATATTCTTGATTTATAGTGAGATAGCGTACATAACCTGTGTTTTTTTCATGTTCTGGGAGTTGTCTTTGTTACGGCTTATGAGTAGTGTGTTGCTCTTGGTGACTGGTTCCAGCATTTGGCATTTTGAGAGAAATCAAAATTGATTATACTGCTAGATACAGTTGATAAGATGCAGAAATGTGAATAGTAAATTTAACAATATATTGAAGCTAAGTGGTTTTCTTTTTATTAACACTGCATTCATTTAATGTATTTCTGAAGCACAAGAAATCTTAGTTCTTCTCTTTTTCTCCCATCTTCATAAATATTATATTTGGGAGTTAGAATTACTGCTGTAGGGAAGACATTTATTACAATAAGTTCTTGAATTTTTTTTTTAATGAATATAATGTAGCTGAACTGTGTATTATTTGGAAGAACATGCATTTATAGCAGAAATGACTTAAACTTGTTTTTCTTCTGGAAAGTAATCTAGTTTTTCTGTATCATATAACATAGCTAGTGATTATTCTGTTACAAGGAAAGTATTTTAAGCTAAATTAAATCAAGAGGATGCTAATCTAGATACTTTAGATATCTTATGTAGATAACAAGAGGCAAACTTACGCAATTATGTATTAATATAGGTTAAATAATACTCTCTTTCTTATTTTAGGGACCCGTGGAATTTAAGAATCTCTCTCCTAAGAAAATTTGCTGCTTCTACAGCTTTCCATCTTAGTGTGCACTTGATGATTTCACTTGAAATACCTATCTGAAGAAATTAAGAGTAGGCGAGGTGTAATTACCTTTTAAAAATGTTAAAAGTTCAGCATTGTGTAACAGCTGTCAAGATACCCAAGAGAAAGCCATATATTTGTGACATGTGCTATAAACAGTTTGAAACGCCATCAAAATTAGCTAGGCATTATCTCATACACACTGGTCAAAAGCCATTTGAATGTCATGTATGCAATAGAACATTTAGGCAGCTAGTCCACCTGGAGAGGCATCAGTTAACCCATAATCTGCCTTTTAAGTGTATTGTTTGTTACAGAAACTTCAGAAATGTAATCACTTTCTTAAAGCATCAGCAGCTTCATAATGAAAATTATGAGAATGATACAAAGGAAGCAGAAAACTATGTGAATTCTGAGCAAGAGAGGGCCACTTGTGGCATATTTCATTGTTCTGTGTGCTGGAAATCTTTTACAACTGAGGAGAGGTGGATGCTGCATCAGTGTCTCAAGTCAGATCATCTACATGGTGCCAGAAGGAGAAAGAAGAAAACACACACTTGTGAATCATGTAACAAGACATTTCCATCAAGATCCAAGCTAGAAAGACACTTCCTTATTCACACTGGCCAGAAACCTTTTAAGTGTTCTTCATGTGGCAAATCTTTCAGACAGTCAACGCACTTGAAAATTCATCAGCTCACACACACAGAAGAAAGGCCTTTTCAGTGCTGTTTTTGTCACAAGGGATTTAAAATACAGAGCAAACTCTTGAAGCATAAGCAGCTCCATGCCAGAAATAAGACTTTCCCCAATATCGTATGCAAAGCAAAGGCTCTTAAATATCCCAGACCACACAACCTCTTGGAAGGAAAGAGGGATAGTTTTGAGAATGCAGACACACACAAGTCACAGGAGAATGACCCACATGATGTGCACTCAATTTACATTGTACCCTTTCAGTGCCCAGCATGTGAGCAGTGTTTTGAAACAGAACATGTTCTAAAGTTGCACAAATGTTGTCATTCAAGAGACAGCAGAAGTTCAAATAATGGTACAACAGCATGCAGACACACAGTCAACAGGAAAAATAAGATCCTGATGAAACTGAAGCGTACTGGAGGAAAGGCAACAGATTTTTCTCTGAGTGACAGAAAAAAAATTAAATCAGGTCACGTTAGAAGTCCTGACCTGGTTGCAGCTAGAGATCAGCGTTGTGATCAGCATGTGTCCACTAAACCATCCAAGGATTGCCAGAGCAGGCGTGACATGCACAAGTCAGTTCGTACTCAAATGAAAAGAACATTTGCTGTGCCATTACCTTTGCAAGAGTACCCACAACCTCCTGACTTGGGCAGTCATTTAAAAGGTGTGCTTCATGGTGAAAGCATGTTAAACATCGATGATTCACTGGATAATAAAGATGATGCTTTTTATGGTTCATCCAATGATAGTTTCTTTGATAATCCAGAAGTACTTCACTGTGCTTTTACAGCTTCTGCTAAAAATATACGTAACAGACACAAAGTGTGTAAATGTGACAGATGTGAAAAAATTTTTCCATCTTCATCCAAACTTCAAAGACATTATCTTATACACACGGGACAAAAGCCCTTTGGCTGTAATGTTTGTGGGAAGACATTTAGACAGTCAGCTCACTTAAAAAGACATCAGCTCACCCATACTGAAAAGAGACCATGTAAAAGCCCCGTTTGCCAGGTAGAATTTGAAAACCTGAACAAACTTTTGAACCATCAGGGAGATCACACTGAATTTAAGTCTTCTCAGCCTGTGGGTTATTCAGGTTATTCTCAAACATCTTCACAGCCATCTGGCTTTCAAGAATTTGAGCTGATTCAGTCAAACCAAGCAGCTGAAATCAAAGTTGAAATTGAGTCAGGGGATTTTGCTCTTGACACCAGCAGTAGAAACCCACAGCCGTATTTGTGCAGTAAATTGTTGGAAATGGAGCAAAGCTGTTACAGCTATTGGCATGATTTTTCTGAAGGTACTGAAAAAAGTGAAGTTGTTAACAAATTATATCAATGCAGTATCTGCTTTAAAACTTTTAAATCTCCTTCTAAGCTTGAAAGACATCGCCTAATGCATGCTGGACAAAAGCCATTTGAATGTTTAGTTTGTGGAAAAAAATTCAGACAGGCCCCACATTTGAAAAGACACCACATTACTCACTTTAAAGAGAGCTTAAAGCTTAGTTCCACCGAGGAACAAGCAGAGAATGTATTAGTTTTATCAAAACTGGATAATGTCCTATGAAATAATATTTTAAAATTTTTTGGTTGCATAATTATAAAAGACTTACATTAGGCCAAACAATTAACTGAAGGGGATTATATTTTCTATTACAGAGATGACGTGGTAAAGTTAATTTACTGTCTTCAGAACTGTCTCCTTGATACACTTTGTGAGATACTACTGTTGAGATTGCATAGAAAAAGGGGAGAAAGTCTCTTTGCATTCCCTTTGGCTAAATTAATTTATAAATACACATTCGTATTGTATTGATAGTGTTGCAGCAATCTGCAGATTTTCATGAATAAGATAGTTTAAAAATTTTACCTTTTCCCATATAGTATTTTATGTTCAGTGATAACTATCAGAAAAGTAAAGACAAAAAGGTAATTTTGAGAATAAGGAAAAAAAGGTCCTTTTAGTTTCTTCTGGCTCCCCATATGTTGCAAGCAAAGGACACTTGCTGTATTTATCCCATACTTTTAAAAAAATGGTTATTTTTAGATAAAAGACACAAAAAGAGTAGAAAAAGGGGAGAAAGTTTAATGAGAAGAGTGTTGATGTGGCATTATAGAACATTCTATTTTCTATAGGATAGAAAAAAATAACTGCTTTGTAATGTGCTTGGAGAGCTATACATGAGGAATTAGATCATTTCCCTTTTTATATAAAATACAAGGAGACAATGCTATAATATTAGGATTTATAATCAATTAATCCATTTCACCACTTCATTAACTCCACTTCCTTGTAAATCCCTTGCCTTTTCTAGCATTTTTGGCCAATTCATACTTTACTGAGCTATTTTTCTGTAAGAATAGAAGACAAGAAATTATCATTAATGTTACAAATGGGCGTACTATCTGTTCGGTCTCCTTTCCTTCTAGCATACATAGTGAACCAGTAAAAGAAATGTTCTCTAAGATGTGATAATAACTCAGATGAGCAGTTTTGTCAGGAAGTCATGTTCTCATTACATTAAATATAAGAGACTGAAAATTACTTTTAGCTGAAATTAAGTAATTCTGATTTTGTATTAATAGAATCTGTAGTTATACTTTCTGGTAAGTAGATGGTTTTGTCCATTGTGCCAGTGGGGCTGGGAGGAAGTGTAAGTGCAGTGGAGCTTCATACATTATGAACAAGAATGAAGTTTGTTTCTTCTTTTTTTCCTCTGAAAAAACTATCTTTTAGGATACTTTCTTTGTTATGTAACTTTTGAATAGTTAAAACCTGAAGTTAACATATCTGTAAGATACATGACATTGTTTTCAGTATTTAAATAGATCCATAATTATTTAAGTAAAATGGGTTTGATTTTTCTTTTTTTTGAAGTGGCATGAACTTTGTAGTACTTGGTGAATATGAAGTGAAGGGCAAAATTATTTTCATACGTGTTATTCTTTTCCATTTTCAGTGAGAATAAAACCAGGAAAAATACTCAGAAACAAATCTGTAGTTACTATGCTTTTTCACAGACAAATTCAGTACGTTAATAATGACTATAGTTATATATTGAGATTTTTTCTCCCTATGTGAATTGTTTCATATTGAAAGACAAAATGCTGTATAAAATGTTTTGAAAGCATATTGTAGAGCTCTTTTAAAATACTTGTAATAAACTATTTTATTTATACTGTATTTTCATTGTGTGTTTTATGTGCAAACCAGAGTTTTGAAACTACCTAACATTCATTATGTAGAAAAGACTGCATATCAAAATAACTAACTTTGAATGTTAGAACAATAGGTTTGGTTTCAGATTTTGTTATAAATATGTTTAAAGATAACATCTTTCTTAAGGAATTAGTCATTTAAAAATGCTACGAGTAATGTTTAGAGAACAAAACTTTCATGTTTTGAAAATACCAATTCAAGTAAAATGAAGGGAATGTAATACAAAAAGATATTTTTGAGGAATGAATAGACATTTGCAGGAAGTGTTACTGTCTGATTAATTTGGAAAGTAATGAAGTCTTTGGGCTTGGATTTCAGAGCCACCATGTCTATCTGGCTCTCCATCCCATCATCAAAAGTTATGTGTCAGTATAAATTCATGATTTTATGGGGATTATTCCATAAACTAGCTAGAAAGGGGTTAAATGGTTTCTAAGAGTCAGGAGAGGAAAAAACCTAAGGTTGAAATCCCATCTCTTGCAGTTAGCTGTAAAGTTCTTCAAGTATCTTTGAGAATTTGAGCTAGAACAGTTTTCTCTGTATTCACAATAACATTTTTTATTGTTCATTAGTATGTCAGTCATTTTCCATAATGCTTCAAGGCAAGTTCAAGCCATCAATCTTTTCAGTATCTTCGGTGGCAGAAACATTGCCTGTGGTTTTGTTAGAATGAACTGGTGACTAATACTAATAATCTGATAGTACTGAAGAAGTGGCTTTTTTTGAGACTGTGCAGAACCAAAGCATATTCTGCAGAGGAAAACAGTGGGTCCTCATGTGTTAACAATGAGCTCCTGCTGAGGGGAACTCCAACAGCATGGGTTTAGCACTGAGGTTATTCTGTGTGGAACAGAAGAAGGGTCAAATATTTTAAAACAAACAAAGAAAGGTAAAAGGGATTTTTTGAAGATAAATTATGCAACTGCAGTACTAACCGATCACATCATCCATTTTCTGTCTAGGAGATGTGGCAATGGATACCTTTAAAATGTTTGTGCTGCACTATCATTGCAGTGTGTCACAAATGAATGTTTCAGGTGGCTCAAAGGATCACTGGTGAAGGTATTGTCAAAAGCAGGTTTAATGTAAAAGTGAAAGCACAACAAAGTTTGTTGGCAGCATTCACTCTGGTACTTATTAGATGGTTAAAGCACAGACAAAAATCAAACTAAAATCTAAAATACGTCAATGTATAACTAAAATCAAACTAAAATGATCTCTGTGGAGGCTGGTGATGGAAAAAGGGTAAGGATGGGAAAGGGTAAGGATAAAAGAAATAAGTGGGACCCTCCAATTGAGTTGCAAGGTTCAGAGGGAAGCCCCTTGCCAAGCATAGCCCCAGATTTGACCAACAGTTTAGGCCTAAAGTAACAGCACTTTACAGCGCTTAATTTAAACAATTTACTAAAGATTCTATAGAATTTATATAGCACTACAGTAACTCACAGGCCTCACTCACAAATTTAACATACTTAAGAATCCAAGAGCAACATTCATAGTATATTTGCTGTAGCATATTCAGACTCGCACACACACAGACCTAAAGGAGTATATCCAAGGTGAAAAACTTCCCTCAAGTTCAGTGACATTGTCATGTCAGATGCCATTGCATCTTCTCAATGGGCAAAGAGCTGAGCCTCGAGGAGTGGGGGTATCCGCCCAGGCTCTGGCAGCACTGTGCAGCGCAGTCCTCAGAGCATAGCAAGCTGGAGAGTTCAGCAGCCGAGAGCCATCCCACTCTGAGGGCAAGTGCTGGTTGAAGCCCACTGTGGTTCGGGAGAGCTCCAAGGGTCTTACTCAGGACTGCTGTTTATAGGGTTGCTACAGAGTTGCCTTTAGTCATAGTAATTTTCCATCCTCGATGCAATTCGGCTCAGTAACTTTCTTTGAAAGTTTGGTAACAAAAAATTGTTCCACTTGTGTTGTTATGCAGGCAAGAAAAATAAGTTTCCAAGGGTGTTCATTAAAAAAACAGGAGCTTGTTAGACCACATAAGTTCCTGGGAAGAGACAGTGTTTCTGATAAGCTCAAGAGGAGCTCAGCCCCTGTAGCTGTTTGTCAAGGCCGAGGCCCGAGGAGCATTTCTGAGATCATAGCGTGGCCTGAGGTGTGTGTGTGGGTGGCAGCTGTACCCCCACACAAGGTTTGCAGGAAGGCAAAACATACATATATAAATATTCCTATATATGGCTACACAAAAATTCAGAAGGGAAAAAAAGCAATAATAAACCACAGAAAAACTGTTTAATCACTGTAACTGCTTTTCACTGTGTGCTGGGTTTCTCACTCGGCTGTGGTCTGCTCTCACACACCCAGAGCCAACAAGAAAAATTAGTGTGGCAAATGGGAGATAGAGAAAAGAAACTTAATTGGACTTAATGACACCTTAGGCTTCAAACTGAGATGCTGGATCTAATGTTTAGTTTTCCTGCCTGCCTCCTAGTATAAATGTAAAACTCCAAAAGTCATAATCTCTCAATAGTAGCTCATTTGAGTAACACTTACCTAAGTACAGTTGGATGACTCTTAAATCAATAAAGACTATGGATTCGGTCCATCTAATGGCCCCTTGTAATGATGTTGAAAATGCCCAGACCTCCTAAATAACTAAAGCGGTAATGGTTCATATTCCTAGCACAAGGTTTTGTGGATTTTTAAAGTGTAAGTTTTAACTTAATAGCCTGGTTTTATGGTCTGATGGCTGTGGATGAGATGTGTCTGAGAGGCAGTTATCATAAGGAAAATTGAAATTACAGAAGTGACTTTTCTATGCTCTCCTATAATGTTCTTTCTCCAGGTTAAGCAAATAAGTTGTATTTCTTCATATAATGACTAGTTCTGTCAAGCAGATTTTAAAAAGCATTTTTTTTAACATCTGTTAAAAAAGTGAATCTTCAAAGTCCATGCAAGTGAAAGAGAAATCAGTCTCATGACAACAAAATCACTCACAAATTAATTGATATCTCCTTGTTCAGAAACTATTGTTCTAACATGAAAGTGTCATTATGCCTATGCTGAGTTATCACGGGTCTCTGAATGCTGTTTTACTTCTGTTCTCTGCCATTTCAGTTCCTGACTGCTCCCAGGATATCCTAATGTGTGGCTTGACTGTTATACACTTGACATGATTTGGATACGTGGCTGAAATTTTTCCTCTTCACTGGAATCCTTCCAGTGTCCCTGGTACCAGTGTGTATCGATCTGAGAAACCCCATCTGCGACTTCCAGTCCAAGAGTCATGGAGCTGGTTGTTGCTCGTGTGCTGTCATGCCATGGAAAATAGTGCCTGAGGATGCGAGGGCAGGAAGATGTGAGAACCTGACTGGTGGTGATGTAGACCGTGGCCTGTCATTCTCCACTCAAAGCCATTTGGGTGTGTAGGGTAGTAAGAGCATGGATATGGTGACTGTCCAGCTTTGCCTGTGGCTCTGGAATGTGCCTTGCTGACGTAGTGAAGAAGGGGAAACAGAATTACGTGGCCACTGCTATTTAAAATAGTAAAAAACTGTTCCTAAACTAAAGAAGCCGTGTTAGAAACTAAAGGTATGCACGGTGTCTCCCCTTTGTGCTGCTAATGCACTGCACTCAAATCCTATTGACATAAAGGAAAACACTATCTGGATGCAAAGTGGTGTTATTTTATCTGTGTATTTTTCGGAGTCTTAATTTTAATCCCTAGTATGTGTCTGCAAAAGTAGCTTGCTGAGCTACAGAAAATCAGATGATTTCCTCTATTTCTAGTTTATTTTGTTTCTAAGATGATCCTGAAAACACAGCAGAGAGATTCCTGTTAGTGACAATACAGTCCTACTAAATGAAGTAGAAATCTGCTAAGCTATCTAGACACCTCAAGTGTAGCAGCCAATTTGAGGATAATTTTTAAGATCAAAACATATTAGTATTTTTTCATGACACTGAGAGCAACCTTGGATTAGTATCTTGGCAACCTTGTTTGCTGTAGTGTACTATATCTTGTATTTTATACCTTGGGTCTAAAAAATAGCAGGTACTTGGGTGGTGAGAATAGCTCCAGAGGAATCCCCTCAGGTGTTGAATAACGTGTCTGATGCAATTAGCAGAGGAAAAACGTCTATTTGCTAATAAGCTAAAATGATTTGTTGAGTAATATTGTCATTTATATTACAGTAGATGGGGTTTTTCAGTAAAAGGAATTATTAAAAGTCAAACCATTATTTTTTGGTATTACACAGGTGTGAATTTCCTGTTTTCAGTAGGTATTCTGTTTTATTGCCATTTTATACTCCTTTAAAATCCTGACATGCTAATAGAAATGTCTAGCAAAAACCTAGCAAATATAGAGAAAAGCAAGGATGAAAGCTTTAGGAGACTGAAGCTAGCTCTCAGCATCTTAGAATTGCTGACTCGATTGAGTTTTATGCTGCATATTAAATATGTTACAGTTTTGTCTGCAATCTGTATTTTTTCTTCTTTATTGTGAGAAGACAGATGTGATCAAAAATGTACTTTTACGATGATGCTGCAATAGACCCAAATTTCTATAGCACTTCTCATGCCAGCACTAGCAGAAAGGAAATTATTTGCCTTAAAATCCCATTTCAGTGATGGGATTCCTCCATCAAACATTTATTTCATATTAATTTTTTCCACATAAGAACTTCATCACATAAAAGCCTCTCACAGGATTTTTAGCAAATATTGCTAGAGCTTTTCTGACCATTGGTCTCAACTTCTTACCACTGTTCTGCCTCAGCTGGCAGAAACCTAGCTAAAAGTCTCTGGAGAGAATTAGGATAGTCCAGAGTCTGCTCTAACTTGAGCTGTTACCCAAAAGTGAGCCCAGCAACAGAAAGCTAAGAATGACACGAAGTCTCCTATTTCACCGTCTCCTTCACTAGAGGCACTGCTTGCTATTCTGGGATATAAAAGCAGCTGGGTTGCTGAATTAACCATATTTTCCTCTAGTCATGAGCTCAGAATATCCATTGAAGTTACTGTAACTTTTGCAAAAAAATCAAGGGCAGTACATTGGCCAGAATGTGTGCTAAATAAATATTTATACACAAATCAGAATGCTACTGATGGCTTTTTTACACTTTAAAATTCTAAATATTTTAAGAAGCATCTGTTACTAAACTGAGGCATCATTTTTGAAAGTACCCATATTTACTGAGTGGAAGTACACATATTTAATGAGATGAACACAGTGACAAAAGTCTTGGACTAGAAGAATGCACATAAATAAAATAGTAAAACCAACGTGACATGATTGAATTAAAGCTGTAATGAACAGACTGAACATTTAGTTTATATGAATATTAACTGCTATGAAGGATGAGTTATAACCAAAGCAATAAGCCCCTGTCATTGTGCCTGAGCTTTTTACATGTTAAAGGATTGCTCTAATCTTATTTGAGAAGCTTTTCCAAATTTTATTTACCTGAAAGCAGGTTTAAATCAACATATTTCTTCTATAATTTCAACAGGTAAGAGACACAGAGATTTCAGATCTTCTTTGCTTCATGTACATATTATTCTATTTATATGCTATTCATCCCCTCATCACTTTCAAAAACTTATTTCATATAGCTTTGCAAGAAATATTTCAAAATATTGCATATTCATAGTCACTTTCTTCCTTTGGTTAGAAGAAAAGCTGTATGTGCAAGCTGGTATATATACATGATGACACTTGAAATTCTCATATGTGGAGATTTCGGTTTCAGAGCTTTTCAGAGGGATGCCTCTTTAAAAATCTCGTGTGTATGTGCAAAAGCCAATAAACTAAGACAAAAGCTGATTTTAAAGTGATGCGTTCTCCTAAGCTTCTCAGGCTTGTTTCACAGAAAGCCTACCCAACATATGGCTTAGTGTCACTCAGGCTGAGATTCATCTGCCTTGCATTAAGGTGGGCAGCATGCCGTTAGGTATTCCCCAAAGCTAATTGTACACATGGAGTATAATGCAATGATACGAGGCCAGATAGCACTGCCCTACAGCAGTGAGATGCACCTCAGATGTTTCAACCTCCATCCTGAAAAGCGTAGTTCTATTAAAAACCACCTGGACCACCTCAATATTTGTAAGTTGTGCACAGAGAAAGCATAATTCAGCCATCAAAACTTAGCTGGTTTTGACTTTCTGCATACAGAACATGGCTGTCAGAACAATCACGGCTCGCTTTCAAAAAGAGACTGGAGACTTCCCTTGGCCTCTGAGTTATGTAACACAAGGGCCAAGAAACTCTAAGGGTATTCAGTATATGCAGAAAGGAGAAAAAACTGCTGTTGAAAGGGGAAGTACAGCCACAGTCAATGATTTGGGAAGGAAGAAATGTCTCTTATCTATCAGGCCCCAGTGTCTCTATCAAGAAGCAATTGAGGCCAAAGACTCAACAGCCTTAGTCATGCACTGGAACTTTAGGCCTAGCTTGAAATTGTACAGATGGAGCAGCAGTAAAACAACCCCTGGATGGGAGAGCATGGGGCAGTACAACAATGCTGTCTGTCAGTGAGCTGCTTTTCTGTTTTATGAGAGTGGTGTTATCATGCCCTCACCTATGAGGGAACAGTGTCCACCCTGGAAAGAAGGTTTCGAGATCTTCAATTCCATCTTATGTAAGGGGAAGGTTTGTTCTGCTCCCCTGGCCACCAGGACCGGTGACAGTAGAGTTGTGATAGCAGCCATCCCATCATTCCAGATCAAAGAGCCAGGAATAGTCACTGCAGCTGTGCTGCAGTGACCGGGCTGAGGCACATGGGGAATCATCTGTCCCAGCACAATGCTTGCTTGGAGGAGAAAAGTCAGCTATCCATCAGACAAGATGCCTGTTCATCATTTTGAAGGAATTTGATGACTAGAATGGGTAAGGTAATGTCATTTTGCACCCTGAGTACAGTGCTGGTATTTTTCACCTGCTGTGGAACAAAACTTTCCCACCAGAGTTTACAAAGGTGCAAGATGATATCCATACAGAGTCTGCATCTCAGTGCAGGGTTTATTTATGTCTAAGAAGCTGAAGGCTAAATCTCTGTGTGAAACCGTCAAAAGTGAGACAGCGTTTATATTAGAAGTATGGCACTGCTGAATCTAGTTTCCCTGGTCACATCTCACTAATGACCCTAAAATGGTAACAAACAAAATCAATCAGTGTTGGAAATCTTTATCTATGAATTGTCTGGAGTTTTCATTTCTAAGAATTAATATTTTCTGTGACTCTAGGTAGAATCTAAAATAATCTAAAAGGTAGAAAATAGAGAACATAGAATCAACCCCTGCTGATTATCACTAGGTACTTCCTGTTCTAGTGGAACTGGGCTCAGGAGAGTATAATTGAAATAATAGCAATGGCCAGCTTACTGATGACCTTGGCTTACACAGTTTACAAAGAAAAGGAGAAAAGCGTATTTTTCCTGGTTACAATAATATAGAAGGGAAAGCATCGAAAACAAGAGGAGCTAATTAAGCAAGAAAGCAGCATAGAATATAAATTGACCAGGACTGTATGCAGCCTAGAAATGAATAATAGTCTTGAAAACTGCATCTACTCAAATATGTGGCTTTTAAATAATACATGTCTTCATGAATGAATTAACAGGTTTTTGAAAGGAATATTTGATTTTCTTGACATGTTAAGCCAATGAGTATAGAAAGATGGAGAATTTCACAGAAGGCTGCCAGGATGATGGGGTATGGGGTTTTATTTCTCCTCAATTACAAAGGAGTTTGGAGTGGAAAGTGTCAGATGTGACTCCACTCTGGGGGAAACTGAGCGTATAGGCATTCAAGAGACCAGTCTTAATAGACAGTTGTGAGCTGGGGTGAGATTCGCAGATGGGGACAAAGGTACAACACTAGGTGTCATTATGCTTGGTCTCACCATAATTCTCTAAAGGTTCCCCTGCTCTTGAGGATGAAAGCAATGTATTTTTCCAAAGCAGTAATTTATACTTTTGCTATTCATCTGTAGTCCTACTGTCCCGGCACTCTCTAAGTAAACAATACCCTCTGTAGAGAAAACGTTAATATTATTAAATATTAAAAATATTTTAAGATAAATATTAAATATGAATTTAATATTATTTATGGGGAGGGATCTTTATCACTTTATTTGACATTTTCATTCAGTGATGTAATCATATTGCCTAACATTAGGCATCTGGTATTAGTTACTGGTACCAGAAGCTCCTTCAGAGAACGAGAGCACTTAGATTAGTTCTGATTTGCCCTTTGGAAGGACCTCTGTTGCCACACTGACTGTAATGAGATTTAAGATAACTGACCTCCTCACTGGGACACACAAATGCCAAAAGTTAGGTAAATGCGGATTCTTCCTTGAGGTTTCATAGCTTTGATAACATATGGAAATTTGTGGGTTTGGACACAGACCTGATGATGTATCATAAGCAGAAGGTTTAGGTTAGCCTTACAGGCTGTTCTAGAAAAGTTACAAATTATTTTACAAAACTTACAAGATCCAAAATGCATTTGCCTCTCCTAATCATCCCATCTTAACACACATCAAACTTTTGGCTTCCATCTGAAAGCCAGTTTCAGAAGCTTTCCTATTTTCAGCCTGTGATTATGGGTAATGAACTTCCATTCCTTTGTCCTTTTTTATCACTGTTTCATAGGTTCAATTTCAATCCTTGTTACTTACAAAATTTGCTACTGGTACTTTTGTAGCTTTTTCATTTTACTAGTTTTCATCTTTCTGGATCTTCTAAAGTAAAGGCATGCAGTAGGCATATTTATTTGAATGCAGCCATTGTCTGATCCTATTCAAGGTACTGTCATTACTTTTGCCATTCCCATTGTACATTCTAATTCAACTTCAAAAAGAATATTTAGTTTAACCTCTGCTTGAAGAAATGAAATGGAGATCACCTTGATATCAAAACAAAGGAGGTCATATTCAAACAGACTTCAATGGAACCTGCCTGGAAGTTTAAAGTACTCAAGTGGCAGGTGCTGGATAATGAGCCCAGAAACAAAGCACTGTAACTTCCCCAGGGAGTCTGTTAATTTCCTCCTTAATTAATCTGTTTACCAAATAGAATAAGTTAATTGCAAATCATTCTAAAGCATTACCCAACTGTTGACTTCCTTGAGCATGCAATTTTTCCCTTGTACCTTTGCCTTTCCTCCACACTTTTCAAGAGATTCACAGGGTATTCTGAGTTGGAAGCAACCCATAAAGATCATCTAGTCCAACTCTTAAGTAAATGGCCTTAATTACGGGCCTGT
>VWZT01013807.1:162157-210527 GCA_013397055.1 Pachycephala philippinensis
CCTCTCCCGCGGCCGCAGCCGAGGCTCCAAGGGCTGTTCCGGCGGGGTTTAAATTGCCTTTGCAGGCCGTGGGTGATGGGGAAAGGGTCTTGTTTGGTGGTAATTGAAGAGAGATGTACGCCTCTGTCATGTTCGAGAGGGTGTCCCCCCCTCCCCGCGCTTTTACAGAACGAAATCTACAAAGCAGCACTACAGAACGCATCAGTGCAATATGCTGCGCACCGCTATAAGGCATGTTTTAACATGTGAAAAGCTGCCGAGAATTTATTGGTACTAAAAGCTTAAAATTATTTTCTACAAGTCGTCTTTTTTTTTTTTTTTAATTTTTTTTTGCTCGGGGAAATCTGCTTGCCTTCCTCTTCCAGAGGATAAAGAAGCTTGAATAAAGTTGCATAGGAAGCTCTTATCATCACTCAGGAGTTTTGGTGAAGAGATGGCTGCAGCAAAGAGCCTTAAAAATGCTAGACTGTTATATATAGCCCCTAGTTATTCGTCAGATTCCTCAAGGAAGCATAATCACTTGTAATATGGAATTTTCAGTTCCTGAAAGATCATGGTTTATTTTTGATGGATTTGTTAGACGTAACTTAAGAATAGAAAAATGTTTGTTATATAGCAGTCTATGCATCTGAAATTTTTCCAGAGAATCACCTTCCTGTTGAAAGACGTTTAGGCATAAAAGCTTTAAATGGTCGATAAGCATAGCTGTTAGAAAACATAATTTTGTTACATGTAGTTAACATAAGCTGGAATTAAGCAAGATACTAGCAAAATAAAGTTTGGGGATGGGATGTATTGTAGAGATAGGGTATCATTAACATGAAAATGTGTGTATTTAACCTTTTTTTTTTTTTTCCTTGTGCAGTTGGCAAATAAATACTGGGCTCCACATGTGAAAAAAACGTTGTCTTTTGATGTAAAGGTAATTATTTGTACTGGAATTTTTTTGGGGTGTAAAAGAATGAGGATCAACTGTTCCCTGATGTGCCAGTATTCAGTGTTGCTTATGTTATATGGCAGTATAGGAAACTGATTCAGGTCAACGGTTGCTTGAGACACTGTAATTTATTATGTATTTGTAGTCTATAAATGTAGGCACTGTTAGGAAGGTGTGGTACAGCATGCAGTTATTTTGTATGCTATTTGTTCAGTTTATTCTGACCAAGAATTTATGTGGGCAGAAGACTTTTGAGCATCTCCTTTGAGGTTAAAAGATGTTTGACGAGGTTCTACTTTTAGAAATCAAACAAGGATGAAAGATGCAGGTATTACTGAACTGTGTTCTTTCTAAAAGCTTCTTTGGTGAGCTTCCATCAGACAACTTTATTGCCATTCTGGTGAATATGTGCATTTTGAATGTTTAAAATTTGGCATGGTGTATTTGGTTTTGTGTACTGCAGGGTACTTAAATGTTAAGTTTCTTTTCCATGTGGATGTTAGCCTAAATCTCCCTGTTTAGCCTCCCTTTATTCAGTCTTTCTGTAGTATTTGTTATGGAATTTGTCTGTGATTGTTAGAACTAGGATGTACATAAACGGCTGAACTGCATCTCTGTCATGTGATGTCAAAGCGTGCCTATTGCAACTCATAGTGCAGATTCTTCCAATTTTGTTGGAAAAACTTGTTAAAAGTATTTTTATAGTAGCAAGCAGAGAGTAACTAATTCAGATAAGATGTTGTAATGCATTTTGAATCACTTTAGCGGGTATATAAAATTCTCTTAAATGTTTTTTTCATAGGTCATTGAAGATGTATATACAAAAGAAATTGTCAGGTCAAAGTAAGTACACCAGTTGCTTTCTCTTATTTACCACCATTCCAACATTATCCATATTGGAGTTGTTTCTAATGTTTGATAGAACACTTTAAAACTCATCTATATGTTGAAAGCAGATGAAAATTACTCAAGTGCATTTAAGTAGTTTAATCATTATGGTATTTCAAAGTCTGAATGTGGTAACAAGAGAGTTCCTAAGCCCATAAACCTTAAACGTGATGGTTGGACTTGCTATTTTTCAGTTCCTTTACCTGGTAGTCTGTTGTCTTTTATGTTGGTTTTGTCGTGATGGTTACAGAAGGCTGATCCCTTCTTTTGTCACTAAGGAATGTAATGAAAAAAAATATGTAATGAAAAAAAAAAATGTTGAGGAGTGCACTGCCTCTAGCTAGTCTAGTTTCGATGAATTGTACTGTTAGATGGGGAGACAAATCTAAGATGCACTGCATCCTGCAGCTCTGTGTACAGAAGGGAGTTGTAACTGGAGCTGGAGCTTTTTGGGGAAGATTGAGTGCTGCAGAGAATTCTCTGTATTATTCCTGTATGAAAGCAATCTAAGAATTTGTCATGTGGAATCAAAGCAAACTTCCATTTCCAGTCACTAAGAAAAAATACCATTATGAACAGAGTAAATATATAACCATAGTTTTCCAGGAGACACTCTCAGCTTCTACAAGTTTGTATCTTCAAGGCTATTGGAAGTGGTGCCTTCATATTTAAAAGACCTACATGAATTTCTTAAATATGTGAATTTATTTGCTTAATGAACATCTGTGCACTTTAGCTTCCACAGTGTTAGAGCAGTTGCTTCTGCATTCAAGTGGTTGCTGTTGCATGGAAATGTCAGGACAGAAACAATTCCTGAGTGTTTCTACAAGTTTCCTTATGTAATGAAATAAGGAAAAATACAGCCATTTTCCATGCAGCTGTGTGTGGGAGGCTTTCTTTCCTGTGTTAATTGATTACTTTTTCCTTTTTAGGTTTGCGATTAGAAAGATAATGCTTCTTGAATTCAGGTAAGCTAATGGGAGGGAAATTTTGAGTTATTTTTTCATGGGAACCCGTAAAGATGAGAAGCAAATGCAGGGCAGTAAGACAGTTTGAAGGTAGTGTACTCATTCATACTTCATAAGGCCTCGAATTGTGTACTGAGGAAAATTAAGTGAGGAGAGCTTAATTTAAAGAGGAAATAATTCCATAAATGTAAGTAACATCTCAGAGTGTCTTGTTTTATGATTGTGAGTTTCTAGTGTAAGTGGAGCACTGAGAAGGAGAGTATGAATGAAATAAGTGAAAAACTTGGGTCTGTAATTTGGAATGTGTCATTAAGCCTTAAATCAGAACTCACTGAAATCAGAGAAGTTTTTGGATTGAGTCTCTTACTATGAGGTTAAAAATGAATTGTGCTGCAGCAGCATCATTAACATTTTCCTCTCTTGAAAAGAAATGGAAATCTGTTTAAGCAGTGGTTTACAACTACTTCAGACTTCCTGGAAGAACTTTTAGTCTAAAATGATGTAAAATAAATGCAATATGCACGTATTTAAAAACACAGCATTTTATGTTCTGTTTGGCTCTTTTATCTCTCAAATCTGAAGAACAAATACAATGAGATGTTTTTTGTTTGAGGTAGATTCTTTGTTTCAAAAAGGCTCAAGTCCATAAGTTAGTACCAGTAACTACAAAAGGACAAACTTCCCACGATTTTCTTCTTCTTAATTAGAAAAGATGCAGAAGAGAAAACGTAAACTATGGTTTAGGGTTTGACACTAACAATAGCATGCAATGGACTTCTGGTATTTTTATGTCTGCAGTAGCACAGAGAGGTTCCTGTACATTGTTAATGTCATCAGCCTCTGATGTAACTGTTGTGCTTTCTGGTCTATAGCCACATCTACTGCCATTTGTCCTGTAATTAATTTTCTCTCCTTTCTTTGCTGTTCCACACCCTTTCCCCACTTTTTCTGTTAAACCCTTCTGTCTTTGCCTTTGTGAGATTCCCCTGTCCTTCATTTTTTTTCATGTATGTTTATCTCACTTGGGGACATCATAGTATTTTTATTGAAACATATTGAAGTGTACTGGAATTCCTAGGTGAAATGTTCTGTGGAGTTCTGTGGATTTTTGGGGGATGTTTCCCCTTCCATTGGCAAATCCAAGCTCTTGGGAAGCAGCATGTATTTAATCTTGTGTATGCTTATGAATTTGTCTCAGCTCCTTCTAAACTGTGCATTCAACTGAGCCCCCAGAAAGGGTAAATCCCTCTCTGTTACTGGGCCTTTAGCTCCTGGTTGCATACAAGTTCTTGCTGCCTTTCTGCACCACCATCTCTGGCACTTGCCTTTTCTGAAACTATGGAATTACCTTACTGTACACACACAAGAGTTAGCTGGGAAAAATAAGTAAGTAAAACTGAGCTGTCTCTTAAGGGTCTAAATGAGTGTTAGAGCAGGCATTGAGAGGAAGGAATGGATGAGCAGCTTGTTTAGGAAGAAACAAAACTTCCTATTTTCTGGTGGCAGTTGATAAAATAGCACAGGGTGCGAGACTGGATTTAGGGATTGCCTGCTCAGATATAGCTGTCTTGCACAGGAAAGTAAGGGAGAGGGACAGTCCAAATAGCTTCTCATCTCTTAAGATGTAGTATCAAGAGTTTCTTGTATGAGAAATGGACAATATTAAAGAAGAAGAAATGCTTATTGCAGGGAAGCTGCAATTTAGCAGTGTCCAACAATCTTTTTCACCTTGAAAACATTTAACCACTCCCTTAATATTCAAATGTTTCAGTTGCACAGTATGCACTATTTTTATTGCCTTTATATGATTAGAAGCATGAAAGATGATGTCTAGATGATTCCTAAATTTTTACAAGAAAGGTTATTTAGTAATACCGATACAGTTTTACAGTAGTTGTCCTTTGCATCTTATGCTTGGAAATGCTGAATATGACATTCTTTAGACAACTGAAGCTTTTTCTTTTTTATTCTTTTGGAAAATTGACATGAATTTGTGTTATGAAATTGTATGGACCTGTGGCTGCTTCTCGCACTTGAAAACCTGCTGGTGAATGTGTCTTCCTGATAAAAAACTCATTTGTCTGTTGTAGCAGTTACCGAGTCTAACAAGTTTTGCTTCAGTGACCTAGATGAGAGGTAACTTGAGGAACTACTCACAAACTATGAAGATGGCTTTCAGGAGAAGGAGGAAAAAAAAACCTTGTGGATAACTGCTCTTTTAAATGAGTGACAGATTATGTGGGTGGCTGCAACTAATGAAATACTCTTTATCTCTTCACAGTCAGTACCTTGAAAATTACCTATGGATGAATTATTCTCCAGAGGTGTCCAGTAAGGCATATTTAATGTCAATCTGCTGTATGGTGAATGAGAAGTTCAGAGAGAATGTCCCTGCGTGGGAGGTAACTGATTTCAATTGCAGCTAGAATTGACTTTGATCTGCAAGTTGCAGCTTTTACAGTGTGCTCACTTACAGTGACAGAAGGTAGAAGAGCTTGTAATGTTAAAAGGAAATGGTGCCTCAGCTGGAATATCTCATATGGTGTTTTAAACTTTGTGTTCTTTTTTGGAGAAAGAAACGGACAGGTGAAAAATTACTTGATTCCTTCTGGTCCTTGGTTCTGCTGTGAGATGCTGGACATTATCACCAGCATTTGCTTTTTTGGTACTTGACAGAAGTTGGGTATTTAGAGAGAAGTTCTTTCTCTGATATTGAAAGAAAAAGAAGGATTTATATATCCGTGCATATAAGAAGGCACCACTGGAAGCCTAATGTGTTATCCAATAATGTCTTGCTTAAAGCATGTGAACATAGTTTTCTACCTTTTTTGCTTTATACTAAAATAATGTCTTACTCTTCTTTTGTGTATATTGTTTGGTTGGTTTTTTTGTTTGGGTTTTTTTTTTGGTAGTAATAAGTTTAGAAATTACTTGATGTTTCTACAAACAATCCAGGTTTCACAGGCTGCCTCAACAGTGTAAGTCTAGTTATACATCCTATGCAGGCATTATTTCAGAAGCACACTTACTCCAGTATGTGTGCCATTACTTGAGTGCTGGCAAAGCACAAAGGATTAATAACTTTTTCATGTGTGCTTTTCTTCTGTTATATGTACTAGATGTAAAATGACAGGTGCGTGTTACGTTCCAAGTAGCTTAGTTAAATTTGTTTTTGTTACATGACTGCCCTTGTAAAGGAACTGTTTTATCTTGGTGATTATTTAGTTTATCTTTTTCCTGCTGAGGTAGCTGAACGGAAGTTCCAGGACTGTAATTAATCTCCGGTGGTTTTTACCTGCTCAGTTTTTGCAGATCACCTAGTTTTGGCCAAAACCTAACACTTATCTTCTGCCTGGGACGTTTTACAGTATTTCTGTGCAGTCACTAGTTAACATTCCCACAAGATTCCACTCGTGCTTCTTGGTCAGTTTGTCCTGTGCATCACCTTTTAGACTAGGCAGAAGGTACGGGGGAGGATCCCTTGTCAGGAGGATATCATTACTCTGTTTTGCTTGTGCTGCCTGGTCAGAATAAATGAAAATGAGAAAAAGTAATCCCTTCTCTTATAGATTTAAATGGATTTAGAGAACTTAAACTATGTTATGTAAATGAAGATTGAAATTATTTGTATTAACCTGACTCAAAATTACCTTCCTCTTCCTCTATTCCTAGACATTCAAAAAAAGGCCAGAACACTTTCCTTTCTTTTTCAAACGCATACTGGAGGCATCGCTGGTTGAAAATGAGAGTGAGTACTCTCTGCATGAACAGACAGTCCTGCTGCTTTTCCTTGATCACTGCTTCAATAGTTTGGTATGTTAAAAGTAACTGTAATATTTCCAGTGTGTTTATGCTGTTCTGTGTTAATAGCAGTTTAGTTTGAGCAATTTCTTCTCACAAGGCAGATAAAGAAAAATTCCAATTTAAGGAAAAGACAGTACTGGGGGGCTTTTACCCTCTGTTTTGACTCTTACTTTATCTCTCTCATCATGTTTGCTGTTCTCTGACTCAAGGTCATAGATGAGACTTGAAACTGGAGGATTGGCAGTTAGATAATATAAAGACAGGATTTAATATAAATTTTTGCATTGTATTAAAATTTATTTTGTATTAAAAATGATACTTTAAAATTTATGTATTTATATTTGAAAAGGTGCTTTACATTTAAAAGCGGATTAGTTAGTACTGTGCACAAAAATTATTTCCATTAACGATTGATGGCTTTTTTCACTTTTGAAACCGTGTTTAGCTACAATTTTTATCTACAGTTTTCCCGAGTTAGTGTTCCGAAAGCATTGGACCCATTTGTGTTCTCAATCTGTTGTTAGATTAATAATTTAAATAATAATTTAAATAAATAATAATAATAGTTACACCTGTTACATGAAGCAGTTCTCTCTAATCTCTCTTGCTGTTGGGCTTTTTTCTTACTTACATTGCACATGGGATGTATTATTGGGTCTGCAGAAATAAAAAAATTCTCTCTGACAAAACAACTTAGGAAGTGTATTATTTGATTTTGGGATTAGGAATGATTTTGGGAGCCAGTAACCATCTTGAGCTTTATGTGTATAGTTTATTGAGATAGTATTTTTCTGTAGTGGCCATGGTACATTCATCATGTACCATGTATCTTCAAAGTGAGAGAAATGATGGTGACTACAGAATCCTTCTTGTAGAGCACATTTCTAATACAACAAGATAGGGAAGCCGGTGGAAATGTGCCTGTAAAAGCACACTCTTATTAGAAGCTGTCCTTCTTTGTGAAAGGCAGAATGGAGTAATCACAGTGGTGTTTTAAGTGAAGAGCAGTGAAGTTTGAAGTTTCAGAAAGATGAGAACAGAGTATTTGTCCATGAAGACATACTTAAGATGTTAATTGAAACTTTTCAGTAGTTCAGGAAAGAAGGAAAACTTTGTGGATCCAAATCACAGGCAGAGTTGGAGAGAGCACATTTGATCTGACATGGGGAAAATTATTTGTTTCAGACAATGGGAAGAGTGTAGAAGAAGTGAGAGAAACTTGATAATTTAAGAGCTACAGGAGAGAAAGAATAGATTAAAACCAGTAGAGAAAGCATGGTAGGAAAGCTGAGTTCAAGAATGACTGAAGAAGGAACATCAGTTCTCAGCATCTCTCATGCTAAAAATACTTGCATGGATGGGGTCCTTGGTGAAGTATTAAGAACTGACAGACTCCATGAAAAGAACCTAAAATGCAAAGGTGTTACTGGGTAGTGCAGTTTCCTGTTAGGAAACTGTGAAATCTAATAGAACAATATAAATATTTTTGTCAGGTGGTAATGTACATTGATGTATTTTGTAAGACAGATGGATCGGAAAACGTAAGAATGTTTTAAAATTTTTTTTCATCTGTAACTTTCTAACAGGAAGTGGATTTGATCAGAGGTCAGGTGCAGCAGCTCATTTCCTTACCGATGTGGATGGCTCTACAACCTGTAAGCATAACCCTGTTAACTGGCAGAGCAGTTTTCTGGGCATTATCCAAGTCGTGTAAAGTAAATTCTTATGGAATGTTGTTAAGGACCTCTAATATATACAGCATTGCTATGGAATTGTATTTTGGTGTGCTTTGTTAAATTCTTTCTTGTTTGTTGCAAATTTCCATGTAATAGTATTTTTTATGTAAGTTTTCATGAAACTGAGCTTTCTTGTTTATAATTTCTTCAAGCTATAATTTGTAGACAAGGCCATGAGGTCACACGCAGGCGGTGGAGTTGACATCTAGTCATGGCTGGACTCTCTCTAGCATTATTACATTTTTGTTTTACAGTGATACTTACTGAGAATAGCCAGAGACAGGTTTTTATTTCAGTTTGTTACATTTTTTTTTTTTTTTTTAATAAAAAGACTGGACTGTATTTTTATCTCATGAAGACAAGGTTCCTTGGTGACTGAATAACATTTTAACATTTCAGAATCGACTGGAACAAGAGCTGAAAAAGACACCAAAACTAAGAAAATTCTGGAATCTAATCAAGAAAAATGATGCAAAAATGGATGAAGAGGCAAGAGCGCAGTATGTTACAGAAACCTTTTCTTCCTTAATGCACCCATTGTGTTTCAGCTAAAATAAATAGTTTAAATTTAAAAAATGGTTTTTAGCAATCATGTGACAAGTAAGTATTGATCATATATGGCCTCCTGGAAGCTGTTTTGGTTTTCAGTAGTCTTTATGAAAAATACTATTTAGAACTTTGTATTTTATTTGATCAGTGAATTTGGGATATCACATCTTAGATCTATAGGATAAAAGCATAAAAGAATATTCGTATAGCTACTCCCTTTTTTTCATGACCTTTAGCAAATGTTCAGCTCTTGGGCATATAGGTTATGCAAGTATTTCAATAAATCTGTGTCTATCTCACCAAAATTTAATGTTCCAATGCCTTTGTGTTGCAGTGTGGTAAGGTGTAGGAGGAGACATACTTCTCCTTGACACAGTAAGAGGCATAGGTTGTTAAGCAGTTTCTGTGCCTAAAAATGTAGACTGGTAATCTGTCTGCCTGGGTGCAGGGAGAAAAGTTATCATCTAAACAGTTTAGGTGTGTTCCAAAGCAACCTACTACCATTATATAAATTCTGAAGCAGCTAACTTTGTGTTAGTAAAAGCTACAATATACTTCTAGTCTGCATTTAAGGAGTATTAATTCTTTTGTCATATGTCCAATTTTAGAGCATATCGGGAGAGAAGATTTCTTTCACAACTCATTCAGAAATTCATTTCTGTTCTAAAGTCAATACCTGTCTCAGGTAACTGTGATTCTTATGTTACTTTGTTATCTGGTAATCTGTGTTAAAATCTTTTCTGTTGCTGACGCAGCTAGTCCTTAGGATATCAGCCTGAGGCTGGGGACCTTATTCAGGTGGGACTTGTAGTGAAATCTGTGTTTGTCGGCATGGATTTCATATCAAAATTAATATTCAAATCTGTATATACTTTAAAGATGAAACAGCAAAAAGCTACTTTAAACCTCCTTCTGTTCAGTATGTACTTAGTAAAAACAATATTTCTGGGAACTGATATTCTTTATTGTGTGCTTCGAGACTTAAAGCATTAAAGCATTTCATACATACTTAGATGCCTTGTTAAATAGGTGGTATAAATGCATATCATAAGGCTCTGTCTGTTCATACCATTGATTTACAGTAAGAACAAAAGCCGAAGTGAAGTAAAATTCTGTAAGGTTTGATTGCTCTTGAGTCATTGTGACAAGCAAAATTATCTGCTTGCCTGATTTAGAAAGGAAAAGTGCTTGTAGAGGAAGGCGTTAGTCTTTTACCAGAAAAGGGTTATTATGCTCTAAGCACAGCTCAATTTGGGTGAAATCAGTTCTCGGAGTTTTGCTTTTGCTGTTAAACTCTTAGCAAACTTCAGCTCTTACCTGAGCTGTAAGGGTAAATTTTGTGTAATGTGGCTTTCTCAGAAAGGATACCTGTCCTCTCTGTTTTCCTAATTATGCTAGACCTGTTTTTAGGAACATTTACTTTAACAGTTCTTTGGGGGCTGTAAGAATTAGTCATTAAAGGAGACTTAGTGTGTGTTTTGACATGATTCTGAAGGCCCCTTAGTAGTCACCACTGAGTACCTTTGAATATGATCAAGGCCTTTTGCACACATCTTGTTTGCAGCTATTAAAAGTGTATTTTTGAGTACATGGCATTAAAAGGTCTTAACAAACATAATGGGCCAGTGATATCTCATGGAAGTGAGCATTTTTGCATGTCACATTCAAGGTTTTTCAAAGTTGGTAAAGTCAGTCCTGAAATTCTGTTTCTATTACTCTTTCATTGCTAGCCAGAAGAATTTTGAATGTAAGAAAGGATTGTTTTAGAAAGAGAAGAATGTTTTAATTAGCTTTTCACAAGATTAAAATGAATACTGTTATATTTGTAGCATTTATTTAATTTTTAAAGAATTGTACAAGTATAAATATATTGTGATGTGGATCAATTTTAATTTTTTTTTTTTATCTAGGTCCTATTTCTATGGACAAAGTTCATTATTGTGAGAGGTTTATTGAACTCATGCTAGACCTTGAGGTAAGTTACTAAATTGTTTCAGCCAGTTTCCAGGTGTACTTTTCTAAGGTTTAAGTGCATAAAGTAATTATTACAGTCTTATTCCAGATAGGAGGTGGTTATGTCACAGCTGTGCACATGGTTTAATAGCAATTTTCCATCTGTAAATAGGAGGTTGTAGCATTGCATCCGGTTTGGGAACTGACCAGGAATGTTGATAAGCCAGGTGAATTCTTACACAAAGCTAGGATCCTGAAGTGGTCAGTGAAGGGGATTTAATTGGAATAGTGGTAATAATACTGACAATTTCTGAAAATGTGTGATGATTTAACCTGGTAGGAATAATTCAGACTTACTCTTCCCAATGCATTACAGGTCACTTAAAGTATCTTTTGTTACTGGGTTAAATCCCAGAAAGCAGCAGTAATTTTGAAATGCAAGCTATTCCCTTTTGACTAGAGTTCATTATTTAGAAGTACCAGATCTGGTGATCTGCAGTTTGTTACAGAGTAGTAAGGGGTGGAGTAAGGTTTTGTGAAAATTTTCAGTACATACCGGGGAAGCGAGACGATTTTAAGCACCACAGTACCAGTATTAAAAGGCATTCATTTAGAATTTCTTTAGTGAGTAATTATTAGTTAGAGTAACTTCAGATTCAGAGACATTCTGAAATAAGACAGTTTTCTGAAGGAGTATCACAGGGAAATTTAAAATGGCTTTGTGGTGGATTTCTGTGGGCTAGCTCTGTTAAATCGCTTAAGTAGTCTGTGCTTGCAGTTGCATTAGAATGAATAATTTAAATTAGAGTTTGATGTCTTATGTATGTAATATACTCTGATAAGAGAAAATATGTTGAAAGGTGAACTAAAGTCTGTCTGACTTAGAATGCATAGAAGCAGCACGTTTATTATTGGTTCCCTCTAGGTACTACAGAAAGGTTAGAACTTAGATGGGTTATAAAGCCTATTTAAGTGACTGGAACAAGCAAGTGAGAAATTAGCTGTAAATCCAAGTCTTTTTGCCTATGTAGCATGTACTGTGTTAATGGGCTCTTTTTACTTGTGTTGAAGCCTTTTTCAGAATATTACTGTTTCATATTACAGTGCTTACACTGCCATCAAAACTGGTGATTTGGTAATTTGAAAGTAATGATTCAATGGAGAGTTCTTACAGTTTTATGAGTTTGTTTTTGTAATTATTGTGCAGAGCAATCAACATTTTCTACTACAGACTCTTTTATTTTCTTCCTCAGTTCTAAACACCATGCTAGTGCTTTTCGGCTTTCTAAATTCAGAAACAAGTAATTTTTCTCTTAAATTGTTGTGGTCTATTACTGTATGCTGTTCAACAGTTGCCACATACAGCAGCTTAAGCTATTTACATTCAGAAGAAAGCATCTCTGTTTTGTTGTTAGTGAAGATTTGAAAAATACTAGAGTATTTTACAAAGAAGAGAAGATACCATATATTTAGAAGAAACAGTTTGCAATTTTGAGGAAGACAAGCTTAAAATTCATGAAATTAATGTAGAAAACAGACATTTAAAACAATGCTGAATGAGTTTGACATACCATTTGTAGCACACAATCATTATGTAGACACTTAGTAGTAGAATAATTGCTTTATTTAGAATAATTGCTTTATTTAATTTCCTTTTTTACTGGCAGGATGAATTCTTACTAATGGCAAGTTCATGCCATGCTCCCAGTTACATAAAGGACTCTGTTCATAGCAGCTTACCTGCATAAACCCCGTGTCTTGGCATACATAAATGCTGCTTTAATACCTCTGTTAGGGTATTAGATATGCAAATATCTGCAGCAATTTATCTTAATATGTCTTCTTGAAATGGAAAATTCTGAGAAGCCAGGATTTCTTACCTTTTGAAGAGCTGCTTGTATTAATGTGAGGTTATTTACCACAGGCTTTGCTTCCCACACGGCGCTGGTTTAATACAGTGTTGGATGACTCCCATCTTGTTGTTCACTGTTACCTGTCTAGTCTTGCAAAAAGAGAGAAAGAGGGTCATCTCTTCTGCCAGGTGAGATACAAAGTTCTTGAAAAGAACTTTCTCATTCCGTTTATGTCTGAATGCTGCAGTTGTTTTGGTTTTTGTTTGTTTGTTTAAGATAGGCTTTTCTTTGGATGCAAACTACAAGTTTATTAAATAATCTTTCACACATTTGTTCTTTCTTACCTGTACCTATGTGTGTGACTGCTCGTACATTTCATGGAATCATAGGATGGCTTAGGTTGGAACAGACCTTAAAGATCATCCATTTCCAAGCCCCCTGCCATGGACAGGGACACCTTCTACTGGACCAGGTTACTCAGAGTTCCATCCAGCATGGTCATGAACACCTACAGGGACGGGGCATCCACAGTCTCTGTGGGCAACTGGTTCCAGTGCCTCACCACCCTCACAGTAAAAAAATTCATCCTGCTATCTAGTCTAAACCTGCCCTCCTTCAGCTTAAGGCCATTCCCTCTTGTCCTATCACTACATGTCCTGTGGAAAGTCCTTCTCCATCCTTCTTGTAGCTCCCTTTAGGTACTGTTAAGGCTGCTATAAGGTCTCCCTGGAGCCTTCTCTTCTCCAGGCTGAACAGTCTTAACTCTCAGCCTGTTGTTACAGGAGAGGTGCTTCAGCCTTATAGTGAGCTCCTCTGGACATTTTCCAACAAGTCCATGGGTTTTTTTGTGTTGGAAATGCCAGAGGTGGACACAGTACCCCAGGTGGGGTCTCACAAGAGCAGAGTAATATTTCTGCTTTTGTTTTTGAGAAGCTCTTAAAGTACAAGCTAGAAAGCAGTGCAGCTTCTGGCATGCTTTACCACACACATAGCAGAAGTTGTCACCAATGCATTCTTCTTGTGTTCATTTTGACTTCACACTATTCTTCAGTGCAGCTGTTTCTCACTCCTGTCCTTCAGTTTACTCACTCGTAGCTAGTATATTGTGTTCTTATGGCAGGATCTGAAGATCTGTCCCCTTTCCTGCATCTCAGCTGCTTTTCCTGCTGCTTGCTGTCCCCCATCTCTGGCATTTGTTCATTTTCTCTGAGGGTCAGTGTTGATGTAACACAAAGCCAGCAGCACATCTGAATAATTTTCTTCGTCCAAGTTAAATAATCCCATTGAAAGGTAGGATGAATTTCAGAGCTGCCATCAGAGAGGGCAGAAGGGTGGAAGACCTCTCTCTTTTGGTAGCAGCAAGCCATAAGTTGGGTTCAGTGACAGCCTCTGGCTAAGATCACCTTACTGTGACTAGTTTCAGTTTCAAGTACTAGTTTATCAAGAAACCATATTGCTTGTGGACTATACTGTAATTTTGATGGCTTGCAGATGAGATACCTAACAAAAATATTGTGCATCAGGCATGTATAAAATGTAGATACCACTCCTCAGTCCATTTCTTCTAGAACTTTGAGGAGTTTTTGTTTGTGCATTTGTCCTCTTAAATTGTGGTTTTGTTTGTAGTTGGGTGTCTCTTATTGTTAATCCACTAATTTATATTGATGATGTCTCAGCTTTTAGATATGCTCAAATTCTACACTGGCTTTGAAATTAATGATCAGACTGGAAATGCTTTGACGGAGAATGAGATGACCACAATTCACTATGACAGAATTACTTCTCTACAGGTAGGTAGAGGGTAAAGTGCTTATGAGAGACAGAGGAACTGGTTTTGCTGTTCTAGTCTAATTTGCACCTGGAATAGGCTTGAGGTTATTTCCCAAATCAAACCCCTTATTTTCCCTGTTGAGTTACAGAAATAGCTTTAGCTTGACTGCCTGTACGATATTGAAGACATGCAACACTTAAGTGTGGCGGATGTTACTATGACTAAATAATATGCTTTAGCAAAACATCAGCATTTTGGACCTTGTGTTACCAAAATGAGCTGTTCCTGTTAAGTCTCTTAAGAAGGGAAAGCAGAATGCTGTAGCACCCTGTGATGATGCAGTAGGTGGCAGCATTTCCTCAAGATCAGTGTGCACGTGTGCCAGCAGTGGTCCCTTGTATGAAAGAGACTAATTAAATTCATGAATGCTTTTTAGAATTGTTGCCATCAGTTTTAACAAAACAATTCAAGGAAGCATGGTTAAGCAAAGCTACATATCTGCTCCCTTATGTTTTATTTTAATGACAGCAAATGCTGATAGAAGGGTGTATAAGACAGATACTGTCAGAAGTTCAGGATAACAAATAGATGGTGTTAAGAAAAATGGAGATTTAATCTGGCTTGTATTTCTATTCTGGTAGGGTCCATAGAGTAGTACGTGTTATGAATCAGAAGAAGCTATGCTTTTTTCTAAGTATTTAAACTATTAGATTGTTTCATTAATATGCTTACATCCAGTTTTCATGCATGGATCTTTTGTAGAGAGCAGCATTTGCACATTTCCCGGAGTTATATGACTTTGCACTCTCAAATGTAGCTGCAGTAGATACCCGTGATGCCCTGGTGAAGTTATTTGGACCTCTTAGGTGAGTTATCAAAATGATATTGAAATTCTTGGTTCTCAGTATGATCAAGTTTAACAAATTTCCAGCCCTTTTTTCTTTCTGACTTCTCATGTTCCTTCTCACATGATTTACCAGTTCCTTCTGACTCATCACAGTGCCTTTACATATGCTAAAATAGGGAGACAGGGAGAGTTTGTGTCCACTAGTAGTGAAAAATAACTTTCTTTTTCTTTTATTCTAATGAATGTAGGAAAGTCCTAATTTGCTGGAAAATAAGCTAGCAGCTACAGTAGTTGTAGCACTAATTAACTTGCAGTAGTTCACTTCTAATTTGTTTAGTTTATTTTTTTTTCACTCTGTTCTGTAGAAGAACTACAACAGAAATCATGAAAGCATGCCACTGCATTAACTGTACTATATTGTAAATGCTGTGAGTAAAAGGATAGCAGTACGTATTTTGACAAAGGCAGTGTGCTTTGTTGTTTGGTTCTGTGTCGGGTCTTGAAACAATAAAAAATATTCATCTCTTGCCATGTTTATTTTAGGTGAGAGGTTCAGCTTACACCTTACACACAAACCTTACTTAAAAGACCAATCCGTAATTGTTTGTCTCTGGTCAAAACAGACAGCTGGAATTTTCTGTAAGGAAAAAGCAGCTGCAGTAAGTGCTGTCTCTCTCTGGTTTTGGTGTGACAGAGGCTTTTTTTTTTCCTTTCGCTGTGCAGCTCCAACGTTCTCCACCAGGTCGCGTCCTACCTGTGCCTGCTGCCGCCGCTGGCCGAGGGGGAGGACACGGGCCACGACAAGGAGTTCCTGCTGGAATTGCTGGTAAAAACGTGCTTGTTGCTGCTTGTGCTTCTTCTCTTGAAAACTCAAGGCATAGCTACATCCGGCAACTCCACTGCAGTATACTGCATTTAGGATGTTTTGCTAACTACCTATGAACCACAACAGTGTTATAGCAGTAATTGGTATATTACGAGGGGGTTTAAAACCATATAAATTATTTGAAAATGCCTATTCATAAATGTAGTTTCCTTGAGAAACTGATGTGTGTTTGTTTGGTGTAATCGTGAAGGTCAATAAGGAGAGTCTTGGCAATGGTTTTGAGTTCTTCTGAAAAAGTTTTTGTTCTTAATTCAGTAACCTTTTTGTCCCATTTAAAAACAAAAAGATCTGCTGAAGTAGATCTAGATATTCAGTACCTATTTGGGCCTCAAACCAATCTGAAATATTGTTTGATGCACACCATGGTTTTTTGGATAGTCAGGGTATACTAATATTACTGTAGGCTTTTAATCTGATATCAGTATTAGAATAGCATAGCTGTTTTTTAAAATCTTTTTCATAAGCTTGTTTTGTGGTTGTTGATTTCTTAAAAAATTGTTCATATAGTTTTCTAAGGTTAAGAGGCCTATGAATGCCATGGAGAGATACTTGTTCAGATAACATATTGGATAGATTTTTTTGTGTCCCAAAGAGGAAATAAAGACTAACTGTTACTGAATGAGCAGTGTTAGTTAGGTTCTGACCATATGTGTAATGGAAAGTAAAATAAGTTTTATTTGAAGTTGATTCTCTGCTAAGCCTTGACTGAATATTTTCACTTCTGTTGTACCATTTTCGGTCTGCTGAATAGCCAGATGATTGTTTGATTCTAGTACTCTGACCAATAGTTGGACTATGTGGTTGGTCATCTTCTGATGTCACTGCATGCATTTAGTTATATTAAAATATTTAATTTAAAAAATAGCAATGGAGAAAATGCAAGTGACCACGAGTAGTCTTATGAATTAATGTCTGTGTTTCAAAAATATCTTTATTGTTCCTTTTTGACTTAGAGAAGTTTGGAATGCTTCCTTTCTTTAGGTTTCCCGTCATGAGCGACGAATATCTCAAATTCAGCAACTCAACCAGATGCCTCTCTATCCCACAGAGAAGATTATTTGGGATGAAAATATTGTACCAACTGAATATTACTCTGGAGAAGGTATGATTGGTAGTTCGGTAAATGCTGAACAGAACAGTAAATGCTGCAATAAAAAAAGGAGTTCTGATGTGTTATGTTTATTCTGTCCAAGAAACTTACACATGGTACTTTGGCATCTTCCAGTATCTTAGAGTGAGATCAGGGGAGCTTTTTCAGTTATGAATCTGGAACTCCTGAGATTAAATTGTTAGCAAATATATAGTGGATTTAAAAAAAATCAAAAAAATCTGTTTTTGCACAAAGGTGTTTATTTGCTTCTGGATAACAGATGTGCTGTACTACCAGGTGAGGCACAGGTAAGGTGAAAAAGGTTGGAAACAGCAATAGAATAGCTGTTGCCTGTGCTTTGCGCTGAATTATATTCAAGAAAGCCTTTTTAAATAAAAGGGGGGAAGGGTGGTAATGGGAGGAAATTAGCACTACTTATCTTACTTCTATTTCAAGGTAAAAGTACATGCAGTCGCTGAAAGGTGACTACTTTGAGAACCTAATGTGCTCATGATCAAGGAAGCAAACTGCTCGTATTGCAAAAAAGGAATCATGCAATTTTAAGGTTTGCAATAAACAGTACATGTATTTTTGTCTAGCTGCTTCTAAAAACTGTTAATATAGATCATGAGAAATTTTATTTGGAATGTGGAAATTTCAAATAACAAAGCATATCTTCAAAGACTAATACAAAGTTTGTTTCAGGTTTCAGCAGCAAGTATTCTATACCCTTCTCCACGTAGTTTTGATTTAGAGGGCTTTTTTTTGCTTAGGTATAAGCTGTAAGTTCAGCTGCTTAGCATAAATTAGTCTTTTTGGATAAATTCTCTGTGAAACAAGTATTAATGAGAAGAAAGAGATGACCCCTTTAGATAGGCAGGGTTATAGGCAACAAAGGATCTTTTTCTGAACAAGATATGATACAAATATCATCTAGAGAAGAGGAAAAGTATTTTTCTTTAGTATGATGCAATTAGTTAAAAGCTGATTCAGATTCTTCTGCAATAAAGGCCTGCTGCTGATGTTTAATCTTTAAAAATGAGGCAGCAAAAAAGAGACTGCACCCCCTTCCCTAAAAAAACCCCAAACCAAAACAAAGTAAAAAACCCCTAAACCAGGGAGATTGCTGTAATTTCTAGGAAATCAATATATAAACCGCGTCTTTTTTTTAATTTGTTTCAGTGAACAGCACATAGGTTGCTCTAATGCTCTGAAACATTCAGGTTCTTAAATGCAGGTCAAGGCAGCTTTACTGTCATTCATCCTGCTCTGGGAGGCTGAGTTCTGTGTGCTGTGTGATTATGTTTGATTAGCCAAATATATTAATGGCAATATATGGGTTACAGTGGATCAGGGAAGGGGGGCAGGAGGAGAAAGCAGCTCATCACACCTGTTTTGTGACTTTTTAATAATGCATTAAAGAAATTCTGTTAATGATGAAATGTAATTTTGTCAAGTAACACTGGTTGCTAGTGGAAACATTTCCTCCAGTGGTGAATGCTTGTGCAGTTATGATACTGATGGTGCTGTTGTGAAGTATTTCTTTTGCTGTCAGACTCGTACAAATAATTTTTTCTATTTTGCTTCTCTTAGTTTAGTTTTTCTCTTTTTAATCTTCATGTATTCTCCTGCCCTGGTTTCAAACAAGACAGTGTTGGTTTTGTCGTCTTTAAGGGGCTTTTTTGTGTTCTTAAAAGTAGCTAAATTAGCTTGGTCTAAAACTTATGTAAGAGTAATTTAACCCAAGAAGGATAGGAGTATTGTTTCTGTTTCCTTTTAGAAAATGAGGGAAGAAGAATATCTCTCTGATAAATACTGTGCAGGTTTAAAGAGGTGTTGCTTCACACCCTGCCCTTTGTGCATATACTAACTTTACAGGACAAGGGTTCCTTACTTGGTGTTGGGAAATGTGTTAAAATATTTTATCACCATCAGGCTTTCCAGAATAGAAATTACTGTGTTCTGCTGCCTTTCTTCACTGCTGTTGTATCTCAGTGCATGTGAAAGTCAATATGTAGTACCTATACCAGAGAAAGGTTTCAACAATAATATTGCAAGTTTCAAAAGCAAGATGATTTCACAGGTCTTAAACGTAGGTGTCAAACTGGAATAGTAGTCCAATAATGTTAAATGAGTAACTTACAGGAATTTTAATTATGGAAAATTTGCATCTAAGACTATCCTAAAATAATGGAAGAAGCTTTAGGACCTGTCTAGGAGTTCTAATACTCCTTGTGGAGTAAGATCTAATCTTCCTATGTTTTTCATTCTCATTTAAAAAACAAACCCGTAACAGAAACTTCAGAGTTGTGTATTAAAATTTGATTTCTTGACTTAAAGGTTTTTTCTACATTAATGGTTTTCATGGCATCTAATAAACATAAAGCATGGGAATTGGGGAATTGTTGGATGCTGCATGGTTTTTATTAGTTTATGAGTCTTTTTCATCATTATTTAATGCTAACTTAATTGTTGCATTTCCAAAGACCATTACTTTGCTATGTATTTTATTTTCATAAACTCAATTTTGTTATAGTCTGAATACATTGATGGATTTAATATTTAAGTAGTTCACCATATTACTGTTAGAAGGATGAAAATTCCTTCAATCTTGTGCAGGTTCATTTAGAGAGAACCAGAAAAATTCATGCTTTTTAGAGGTACATGTTGATAAAAGGGGTAGCTTTTAGAATCTCCAAGGATAACAGCCATGGCAGTTGTACAGTAAAGTGTGTATGTATGTATGAATTCATAGAAACAGTATATTAATTAATCTTTTTTTGTTTATCCCTCAAATACCTCTTCCCTTCTACTCTTAAATCCTTAGGCTGTCTGGCGCTCCCCAAGTTGAATCTACAGTTTCTGACTCTCCATGACTACCTGCTGAGGAACTTCAATCTTTTCCGCTTGGAGTCTACCTATGAGATCAGACAGGACATCGAAGATAGTGTCAGTAGGATGAAACCATGGTAATATTTATTAACTGGTGCAAACCAGTCAGTTCACTTCTAATCAAAGTGTATTTAAGAATCAAAAACTGATACTGTGTGTATACTAAATACATGGTAACAAAGGTGTTTTAAATGATTACATAGATACCGAGTTTTATACTTACTCCTTCCTTCCATGAAGTGTTGCTATCCCAACAACATTTTGGGTGATATTTTAAGGGTTTGTGGATATGTATCCCTGGAAGTATGTTAAAGGCAGTATTTTGGATGCTGACAACCAGCCTTTGTTGTGTTAAGATGGATGAGTTAGTTTTCCATGAGTACTAAGCCTTGGCTGATGTTACAAAATATGCAAACGTCATCAACTGTGGTTCGTGAGAGATGTTACTGAGTATTCTTGAATTTGCCATCTGCCACATTTTAATCCTCTTTAGATTTAAAGAGTTTATTTGGTGTGATATCTTTTAGACTCAGTAGTTGCTTTTTGTTATCTTTCCTTTTTCTTCTGTCTCTGTGAGGTTTTTTTTATAATGCTAGCATAAGTTGCCTTTGTTTTTTGAAATATATGTCAGTTCATGTGATGCATTGATTCTAAAATACAGGATTATGTGAATCTAATTCAGTAGCATGTACAATTAAGAATTCTTCTTTTGTCTTAAAACTTATTGTGTGGTAAATTTTTTCATATTTTAAAAAATAATTGAATCTGTTATCAGATAATGACTAACAAAACTTGGGGTTTATTTCTTAGGTTGTCAGAATATGGAGGTGTGGTCTTTGGTGGATGGGCTAGGATGGCACAACCCATTGTCTCTTTCACAGTGGTGGAGGTGGCCAAGCCCAACATTGGAGAAAACTGGCCCATGCGAGTAAGAGCAGATGTTACAATTAATTTGAATGTCCGAGATAACATCAAAGATGAATGGGAAGGTACTTAACATTCTTTGAAATAAAGTGCTCAAAATAGGTGCTCATAAAATACATTTAAGTGTAATCTTGTTTGTAAGAAAAGGGGGTTTTAATCCAAGATACAGATTTGTCAATCCTAATACACTGTTTAGAAGGCAGTTACTCAGATTCCAAGTTTAAGAAGTTTATATTTTCCTAAAGTGAAGATTGAAATTACTAAAGTACTTAGATTTTCATTGGGAACAGAATGTTCATTCCTTCAGACTGATGTCATTCAGTGACCAACTGTAAAATTGTGTCCTTTACAGGGACTGTGGAAAGTTAACTTAGCATTTTAAATAATGTGTATGCTAAAAATGTCATATTGAAAAGTATGGGGAATGTGATATCTGTCTCATACACAGGTGGAGAGGACAGATTTTTATTTACTTCAAACCAGTGCATTTTAGTAGTTTTCAGTATGTTTGAGTGTTATGAAGTGCTGACTGTACCAAATACTGTTTCTTATAAGTATCCACAGGCGACACTTCTTTTGCTTGGGGATTTGAACTTTAGTTGACCGTGTTGGCAAGTGACATAGAAGCATGCACTTGTACTTGTATTATCAGTAAATGTCACTCCTTTCTCTTTTGTTAGAGAAACCTGATAAATGTGCTGGAGCTGCGTAGTGTGATTACAGGTCACGTAGCACAAATGCTAAAGCTGGACTATGTGATAAATGAGCAGATACAAGTTGGGACTGTAGATTTCTGTTAAAGTAGAAAATCTAGGAGGATGGCAGAGAATTCGCTATACTGAAGGTATCTATATAGTGGTGCACCTAGCTTTTTAAATACTAAAACAGTCTCTGTGATTTAAAAAAATAAATAAGGTTTTAACTACATCAAAACTGAGATGAAGAATTCATGAATGATTGCCTGACATAACGGGATCTTAGTGAAACTGCCTTCTGTTGGATAATATCTGGTGCATAATGAGAAATTACTTGTCTCATGAAAAATACAGCATGTTTTCTGAATTTTGAAGGTATCTTAGATCTCTGAGAATCTGGAGGTATATTGGGGAAAAGGTTGAATGTTTAGAATTATGTTAGTGAACTGGAGAAGCAGCATTTTAAAAGTAGGATGTAGTTCAACAGGGATTATTATTAAGCAAGAACAAGTCACTGTACAAATGCATGTTGGGGGAATAACTTACCAGGCAGTACCTCTGCAGAATGGAAACATCAGAGGTCATCATTGCTCACAAGTGAATGTGACTCCTCAACATTGGTGCTGAGGGAAAAAGAGAAAACCTCAAGTTACATTGGAATTTATAAACTGGAATGTAACACAGTAAACAAGTAACTTGGTTAAGTGACGTTTTACCCCATTGAAAAGATAACTTGGTGTAGGATTTTGTTCCCAGTTCTAGGCACTGCACTTAAATTGTTGTAAAAAAAAGGAAAAAATGAATTGGAGGTTTGTCCAGAAGAAGTCAATGAGAATGAGAGATTAATGCCACACTTCTTTAGAGATGATTGAAAATAGCTAGGTTGTGTAGCTGGAGTAGGATTATTGGGAGAAGAAGAATCTTGAAATAAATATGTTTGTTCTTATGAAAAAAGCATTCAATTTCTACTTTTTATATTTGGTATTATATCACAATGGCCTATGGTTTTGTATTCTCTAAGTTCAAGGCATATTTTGAAACAAAGGAAGTCATACTCTATCCCGGTAGGGTTTTATTTAAAAGAAGTTGTAGGGCATTCTGTTGTATATATGTCAAGGAATTGATGAGGAAAATGCCATTCAGTCGAATCACTGACGGTTGGTTCCTTTTGGGGATCAGGGCTGCGGAAGCACGACGTCTGCTTTTTGATTACGGTGCGTCCCATGCAACCCTATGGCACCAAGTTTGACCGACGGCAGCCTTTTGTTGAGCAGACTGGCCTGGTGTATGTCAGAGGCTGTGAAATTCAGGGCATGTTGGACGAGAAAGGGCGTGTTATTGAAGAAGGTATGATATACCAAAACTTGTTCAAAAGATTTATCTTTTTTTTCTCCTCTCTCTATTTTTTATTTTTAACAGCCTAACTGATAATTTTCCTCTCTTTTAAGGAATGCTCATTGAGTTAGAGACATACTTGGAAAATGCCAAACCAATTCCATAACCAGCCTGAGAAAGGTTAACTAGTTTCCTCTGGTAAAATCTGGTGTAGCTACATTAATTAAATAAATCCAGTACGTTGGGTTAAGGAATAAAATAGATTCTATTTACAAACTATTAGAATAATGCAATGAAGATGTTTCTATTGCTATGCAGAAATTAGTTTCATCATATGAATTTGTCTAAATTTCATTTGAGGAACAATTATGGATCACTTATTTGAATGATAATTTGCTTTTGACACTGAGCCAAATTCTAATCTTGCTGTTTCATTATGGGCAGGACCTGAACCCAAACCAAGACTTAAAGGTGATTGCAGAACATACAGAGTATTTCTGGACCCAAACCAGTATCAGCAAGACATGACCAATACAATACAAAATGGAGCAGAAGATGTTTATGAGACATTTAATATAATAATGAGAAGAAAACCAAAAGAAAACAATTTCAAGGTAAGGTACTTGCTCCTTGACTCTTAGGTAAGAGTATGTCTGAATATGCTGTCAGTACTGAGACTTTTATATTTTAGATGCATGTAGTTAGGCTTTTTAGGTGGCAGAGTTTAGGCTGTCCCTTCAGGAACCTAGAGCATGTCACCTGGTGATAACTTTCCTCTGCAGATAACCCTTAAACTGAAAATCAGAACACTGCTACTTTGCTTGAGTACATAATAAAACATTAGTTTATAATTTCAGTCTTCTAACAAGAAGCCTACAGATTTGGCCTTTTGGGTTAAGGGAGTATGTGGAGTGTTTTTGTTACCCAGTGTAATAGTGAACTGTAAGAAAAAGAGTAACCAGTCGAATGTGAAAATCAGAGGAACCTATTAGCTTCTGGGAGGGTCACTGGATCAATATCTTACTGGGCATTGCAGTGTGTCAGATCGAGAGCAGCCTGGCTGGGAATGGGAAGCTCTTGGAGGTACTGGTGGATGACCAGCTTGACATGAGCCAACAGTGTGCACTCACAGCCCAGAAATCCAGCTGCATCCTGGTCTGCATCAAAAGCAGGGTGGCCAGCAGGTCACAGGAGATGCTTCTTCCCCTCTGCTCTGGTAAGACCTCACCTGGAGTTCTGCATCCAGCCCTGGGCTCCCCTACGCAAGAAGGACCTGTTGGAGTCCAGAGGAGGGACATAAAGATGATCAGAGGGATGGAGCACCTCTCCTATGAGGAAAGCCTGAGAGAGTTGGAGTTGTTTAGCCTGGAGAAGAGAAGGCTTCAGGGAGATCTGACTGCACCCTTTCAATAAGGGGGCTTATAAGAAAGATGAGGACAAAAAGTACAAGGGGTAATGTTTATGAACTAAAAGATGGTATATGCAGAATAGATATAAGAAAGAAATATTTCTATGATGAGGGTGGTGAAATGCTGGAACAGGTTGCACAGAGAGGTGGTAGATGCCCCATCCCTGGAAATTTTCAAGCTCAGGTTGGACAGGGCTCTCAGAAACCTGGTGTGGTTGAAGATGGCCCTGCTTGTTGCAGGGTGAGTGGTCTAGGTGAGCTTTAAAGGTTCCTTTCAGCCAAAACCATTATATGATTCAGCCTCAATAGCGCTGAGCAGAAAAGAAGGAGCCACTTCCCTTGACCTTCTGGGCAAATTCCTGCTGTAGCACAAGCACTATTGTTGGCCTTTTTTCACTATGAGGGTGCATAATTTTGTACACCTAAAAATACTTCTTACTCAGTTTCTTTGCTCTTTAGATCTCTGAATCTTTAATGTTCCTTGAGTTTTCCATTATGAAAATGCAACATGAATGAAAAGCTACATTTCTTTTGCTGCCCTGAAATCATGCACTACATAATTGAAGTGATTTTAATTTTAAAGGATTCTGTAGCAAGTTCTGGGTAAATGGATAAAGAGGTAGGCAGGAAGACTTGGACGTGTTTTTCTTTCTGTATTTAGAAAGATACCTCTGGTGTGGAGCAGTAGCTTGCAGCCTGCATAGACCATTGTGGTGCCATCCACTTGTGGGTTGGTATACTGAAAGTACTTCATAGAGAGTCCTTTATAAATATCTTAAAAAGAACCACCAGAACTGATTGTTTCTGTTGTGTGTCTGGTTCCTTTTACATTATAAATATAAATGCACTCTGCCAAAGCCTTCTGGTGTACAAGCATGTAGACGTGTTTTTTCATTCACATACATATGCACTTCTGTGTAGCAAGAGGGAAAGTCCTGCAGTAAATGCTTAAGTTTGCTCAGCATTGCTGTTAAATGTGAGCTTTCAAATTTGTACTGTGTTCTTGCAGCTAATTTACAGGCAAATCCCAATGCAAACCATTCTATACTGACATTTACTAAAGTCTCATTAATTCATTTTTCAAGACAGTCAAGGTATTTCCACATTTATCACATTGCTACCAGTTTAGGTGCGTGCATTCCATGTCATTTGCAAACCTTTGTAACTTCAGCTGGATGAAAGAAAACAAGATGATGCTGTGATTTGTGTAGACAGTGTATGGAGCAGATAGAAGGCAGCTTGAAGTTTAAAGCTGAGCTTCTAGGAGAGAAGACAAGAGAACTCTTGTGCAGTCCTTGTAAATTAAGCAGATGAGACAGCAGAGAAAGTGCAAATGCAATGTGTTTGCTGGAGGTGACACCACTGTGTCACTACAATTGGTCAGCAGTGTTAGTTCTTACAAGAGCGAATCTTACTATTTTTACATGCACAGAACTTACTTTTTGAAAAGCTAAAGCAAAGTTTTTGTGATGCAGAAGCAGCACATTAGCTGTTAATAATATATTTCTTGCTTCCTCTTAGAAACTGATCGCTAGATTTGGAAATACTACCTGAAAAAGTGACATTGTCTGATTTCTTTGTGCTTTTCATAGCACAAACATACTACGCTGTGCTTAATACATGTCTAAGCCAGAATTACTTGTTCTATATTTGCAACAAAAATATAAAAATTCTTAGTTCATTTGGAGCTTGTCCATCCATGTATCTGAAGTAATTGCAGGACCGTCAGGCTTCAGAAGTGCTAAGACGCCTTCAACTTGGTAGCTTTACAGGGCTGTCACAGAATTCACAGCATGATTGTGATTGGAAGGAACAGATTCAGAGAATGGCTGAGGTTAGAGGCACTTTTGGAGATGATTTATTCCAAGGCCTGTTTAAAGCAGAGTCAGCTAGAGCAAGTTGCTCAAGATCTTGTGACTTTGTACAGTTGGAATTGGATATGTCCGGTGATGGAGATGACATAACCAGTCTAGACAGTCTGTTACCGTGTTGTATTACTGCTACAGTAAAAGCATTTTGATATATTTAGGTGGAATTTCCTGTATCTCAGTTTGTGTCCTTTGCCCCTTGTCCTTTCACAGGGCACTACTGAGTCTCATTCCACTGACCTTACTTCCTCCTGTTATGTTTTTTTTATACAAGTCATTAAAATTCTCCACTGCCCCTTGGGTTTTGTATTCTCGAGGCTAAACAATCCCAGCTCTCTCAGCCTCTCTTACAACAGATTCTCCAATCCCTTAATCATTTTAGTGGCTCTTTGCTGGACTCATTCCAGTATGTCCATCTCTTGTCCTGAGGAGCCCAGCACTGGACACAGCACTCCAGATGTGGTCTCACCCATGCTGAGTAGTGGGGAAGAATCAGGACCTTAATAGAGATTGACTAAGCAGGGATGATGACCACATTACCTGATTCCTTGAATGATACAACACAAGCAAGAAAAGGACAGAGAATCCTACCCTTTGGAGATGGATATGTAAATACAGATTATCAGAATAAAATTTTGTACTTTGATTTGACTGACTATTCTTTTACAAGATTGGCGTTTGGACATTTTGTATTATATTCTGGTGTGGACTGCTGATGCACTGTGTTTGCCATCCATTTGTATCCATGTTTGGTGGCACGGTAAGTCAGAGGATCTGGAAATCAGTGCAGGGCTGGTATCCTGTGTGTTCCTGCTGCTGCTGAAGAGCAGATACACGGTGTCCAAATGCCAAGTTTCAAGTGAGATGGTTGTTGAAGACTTGCCACTAAAGTAGCCCTCTAACAGGAAGACTGAAGTTCATCTACCTCTTAGTTAAAAAGCACACCCTCAGTGCAAATCTAGGGTCTGGAGCATTGATGTTTTCACAAGAGGGGAAAGGAGAGAAAACTTACATAACCACAGATTATTAGTTAAGTTAATTTGTGGGTGAAGAGCAAATGTTTGAAGGGAAGCTTAAGCTGACTGCAGGGATGAAATTTATAGGCATGTAAGAGGAAACCTTAAGCTGCATGAGGGTCTTCTGTGTGTTTTTCCCCTGCTGTGAGTGTTCTGGAACGAAAACTTTACTGATGATTATGGTCATCTTTACTAGCTCTTAGTTTAGGAATTCTGTGCTTTGATATTGATGTTTTGTTGCATATGTACATTGTCTATATATTGACTAAATGTAACCAAACACTGTCAATTAAAGAGTTATATTCTGTCATCTTGGAACAGGTGTGATTGATCTTCAGTATGATTTTTCCTTGGTAAGAAGACAGTCTCTTCAATCCTATTTTTTCTGTCTTTCCTTATTTACAGGCTCTTCTGGAGACTATTAGGAATTTGATGAACACAGATTGTGTGGTTCCTGACTGGCTGCATGACATCATTCTGGGATATGGAGACCCAAGTAGTGCACACTATTCAAAAATGCCAAATCAGATTGCAACTCTGGATTTTAATGACACTTTCCTCTCCATTGATCACTTAAAAGCTAGCTTTCCTGGATACAATGTTAAAGTCACTGTTGACAATCCAGATCTGCATGTACCTCCCTTCAGGTGATCTCAATATTTCCAGTACTTCTGGTTTGGTATTCTTGCTAAAATGTGTTTTTAGATGGAGTTATGTTTAGAGGTTGAAGGGAGATGCTCTTTCTTCTAAGAAAAGATGGAGATATGTTAAGACTTAGATAGTTACAGGATAAGAGTAAACTGTACTACAGCTTTTGTTCTATTCTGTACAAAAATGCGTCAGAGCATTGCTTGTAGATCAGCCTATGGAATATATGGAAAAAACAAAAGTATGAAATATTCACTTCTGCATTATGGTATCTAGCCTCCTCAACATCACTCTAGATGATTTTAATTAAATAGTTTCCTTACATGTCTCATTAAAACAAGCTAAGAACAGCGATTTCAACGTCACTTAAAATTTGAGCTTTTGGAAATACCATTCAATCAATACAAAGGGTTAGGTCCGAAATCCCATATTGCTTATTTTTAGAAATGATTTCTGAAATAGGATGCCTACCTTTGTGGCAGCTAAATGAGATTTACTGGTTTTGTTTCAGTGGTGCTGTTGTCCAGCGTTTTTAAACTTGACAATTCTGTCCCTCCTGCTGCACTTTCTTGAACTTTGGCAACTGAGATTCACAGTAGTATTGGAGAGCAGTTTCTTCAGCTGGAGAAACTACATCTTTTCCTTGTGAAGGAGTAAATCAATGGCTTTCCCCTGCACCAGTCAGCTTTTATCATGGATAAATGGAATCTTGCAAAGCAGGGAGGTAATCTCCCGATCTTGTTTTGGAAACACTGCATGGAGAATTTGTGTGGAGAAGGCACTAACACTATATAATGATATAAAAATAGTCTGAGGTATCAGGAAAAGATCTCACACACACAATTTTCCTTGCTGAACTGTTGTTCAGTTTTAGTTCATATATTAAGAGACATACTGTTCTTCATGAAGAACTGTTGCTCTTCCTACTGCTACATTTGTCCTGTAAGAGATTATTACAGTTATAAGTATCTGCATTTTTGTCTTGAGATATTCGGATAGGCATTGGGATTCCTTCAGCTGTGATTTGTTTCTGAATTAGAGGAGCTTGCTAATATATACAGAAGGGATAAAGACTTCATCTGTTGGAACATTTTAGAACACTGACATAGCTTATGTTCTATGATAACTTTTCTCCTGTCCCTTCCATTTTCACTTACGAACTTCTTGTTTTCAGCATTTTCCATCTGGCTCTCAGCACTGCTCCTGGCTTTTCCAGATATGAAAACAGTGCTTTTGACATACTTTTTGTTTAATTAGCTTCATCAATTTATTTGTCATTTATTTTCTTTATTCTCATTAAAACTTTGTCATTTTCAGCACTTGTTTCCCTATTGTGTGAAGGTTTGTCTTAATGGTTAGAAAAAATCTTTCTCTATCACCTTCTAAGACAGTCTATGTCATAGTGAACATGTTGAACTGTAACCTTAAATTATGTGTTACAGGATAACTTTCCCAATGAAGGGAGGTAAAGGAACAAAAAGAAAAGAGGATGGAGATGAAGAAAACCCTGAAGAAGCTAAAACACTGATTGTAGAGCCTCACGTTATTCCAAACAGGGGCCCATATCCATATAATCAACCAAAACGGTAAAAAATGGATGGGAACTTTCTTTAAAACGATAACACATGCATAGCTGTTTATTTTCAGAAATGAGAATGTTTTTGTTTATATTTAAATCAAAATATTCTATTATCCTCTAACTGTTAAGAAAGCCCCTTGAAGAACAGTGAGAAATACTGTCTTTTAGGGTTTTTAGTCTCAAAAATTTGAGCATTAGGAAAGTCATACCTAAATAATTTTACAGCATTCTCTGCAAATAATCTCTCCCGTCTTTTAGATGGGATGAATTTGTTGTCACATGGACAACATGATTTACTATCCTGCTTAGAAATTACAAGACTGTTGTATCTATGAAAAAGACACTTGTAATGCTGATTTAATTTATGCGAAAGTTTGCAAGTAGTTTGGGAACGATGTAAACAGTTAATTGAAAGAGAACTTGTTAAAACAATTGCTTTTATCAAAACCGTTGACAAAATCTGTCAATTATCTGATCTTGTTTTGCTTTGTTACAGCAATACTATTCAGTTTACCCATACCCAGATTGAAGCCATCCGTGCTGGAATGCAGCCTGGACTAACTATGGTAAGAATGTTTTTAAGTATGGTAAGAATGTTTTTAAGGATTCTGTACTCTTATTTATTTAATTCTGGCTTTAGGTACATTCAGTGAAATACTAGTAATGCCCCTTTTTGTAGCCTTGCTGAGGTAATTTCTATTAATAGTTTAAAGATACGAAAAATGAATGTTCAAAGGTTCAAGGTCCTCCCATCCTCACAAAATCATACGGCACACATAGCAACTGAATTTGCTTTTGCAGTAGTTGGAGAGTCTTTAAATAAAGCAAGAATGATTTCTTAGCAGTTTGTAATTTTATGTGTAAATGCTTATGAAAACTGCTATTCTGTGCTTCTTAATCCTGAAAAAATTATTTTGAGATGCTCTAATACCTGGATACCTTTAAAATGTCTGAGGTGTCAGTTTTGGAGTGTTTGTGGAATTGAGCCTATGAAAACGTTAACTGTTATTATGTCTGTATCATCAGTAGTAGATTTCTGAGTAAACAGAAGAAATGAACTCTTTTTTTTTTCCTGTTCTTTTTGTCTGTCTCACCTTGTTCTTTTTCAGTTGTGTGTCTTGATTCTCTTTTCACTGTTTCCCTCATGTTTAGTCTGTTCTGAGGCTAAACTTTTTTCTCTGAGGAGATCTGTTTTCATATTAGTACTTCATGTGCTGGATTACCATATTCCTTTTAGTCAGGAATCTGCCTAAACAGTCTAAAGGAGTCTTTTACAATATGTTGTATTTGGTCTGAAAGTTCACCAAAGCCAGGAAGCAATGTAAAATGTCAGTGTCTTGTGAGATTGTTCTGGGTTTTTCCTTCCCCAGCTAACTCTGTTTTTTTAATTGTGCAGTATTCTGATAAATTGTGTATTGATTTTTGTTCGGTTTTAATTTTTGTGTATGTGTGTTTGATTTTAGGTAGTGGGTCCACCTGGTACTGGAAAAACTGATGTAGCTGTCCAGATAATATCCAATCTTTATCATAATTTCCCAGAACAACGAACTCTTATAGTTACCCACTCTAATCAGGTAAAGTGTCAATCGTGTGAAGTTTCCTGTAATTACAATCTAGAAGAACTGTAGGTATTGAGATCAGTAGTTTGGGAATTGCATTTGTCTCTTAACAGTGGAAACTTGAGTTGGATTGTGTGCAGTTTTGCCAGTTTCATAATATGAAATTAAATTCTGAATTTCAGGTATGTAGTTCTGAACTATTTATCAGAAGTTTTCAATGTGTTTAATTGGCTGCAGGTAGAAATTATAAAGTATTTTGAAAAAGTCTCTGTTCGGTTCTTACAGTTGCACATTCATTGCATGCTTGCCAGATTTTTGCTAGTTAGCTTTCTCAGACACTGGTTGCTCTGTGCTTCATGCTCCTAAGGGAAGGCCTCTTCAGCTGAATATTTGCTTCCCATTCATAAGAGATGGAGTCTAACTGCTACTTGTCAAGCACGTATAAAATAATAATCATAATCATAATCATAATGTTTAAAGTCTTTAAGAGTCTTACTCTTTATTTTCCCACTCTACTCTGCACTGNGGAGGCTGGGGGGAGACCTCATTGCAGTCTACAGCTTCCTCGTGAGGGGAAGACGAGGGGCAGGCACTGATCTCTTCTCTGTGGTGACAAGTGACAGGACTGAGGGAATGGCCCGAAGTTGTGTCAGGGGAGGTTTAGGTTGGATATTAGAAAAAGGTTCTTCACCCAGAGGGTGTTTGGGCACTGGAACAGGCTCCCCAGGGAAGTGGTCACAGCACCAACCTGACAGAATTCAAGAAGTGTTTGGACAATGCTCTCAGGCATAGGGTGTGACTCTTGGGGTATCCTGTGCAGGGCAAGGATTTGGTCTTGATGATCCTTACGGGTCCCTTCCTTCTCAGGATATTCTATGATTCTGTGAAATCTGCATCTGATTTGGAATGATTTGTTTGGAAACCAGGGTCAGCTGTTCCCTGATCTCCCTGATTAACGTGTCCTGTCTCAGTTATGAGTTACTTTAACCGAACATACCATTGGAAAACATTTCATCTTTTTTCATCAAAGCAACATCAAAGATTGGTGGAAGTGATATCACTTTGGCGAAGAATTACAGCCTGGAATTATATAGGCCAGTCTGCAATTGGTTGCAGGAGAGTGACAGGTTAAAGTTGGGAGAAGGGATTGAGAACATGTCCGTTGAGGAGAAAAAGAAGGAAATACTTTGAGGCTGATAGAAGACTCTTCTTACCAGACAAGACTTTCCTGAGGACATTAACTTGAAATTGTACCCTGGGAAATAAACTCTGTCTCAGCAGGGTACATTACCCATGCCTTGATGCTGCACTTTAAGATGTTTACATGAATTGCAGCTGGAAGTGGAGCTTGCTTTTATTCTTAGTTTATTCTTAGTTTCAGAACTTGATGATCCAATGCTTATGAACTTGTTCCTTTGAAATACACTGAATTAGGCAGTTGACAGTAAGCCATTAGAGAACTGAAGAGTTTAAGGCAGAAGATGTAGCACACCTAGAAGTTTAGTTAAGCAAAATTTAGTTATCCGAATAGAATAGAGTCACAGCACCTCACAGTCAGTAGCAGATCATACTTTTCTAATGCACAGTAAAAGTTAAATTGTTTAATGTCATCATACAAAAATCGGTATTTGTGACAGTTTTGTAAATTGATAGCTTTGTCAACTAAGTTAACTGTGTGATAGAATTACATTTTAAAATTGTAAAATCAAATGTAACTGTTATATAAAGTATGCAAATAAAAGGGTGATAGTAGGCTAATTTCCCTGTTGTCAAGATTAGGAGTTTAGTATTAACTTTGTTTTGCTAAAACAAAATTAACTTTTGTTTGGTTTGGCTTCCATTTATACTAAAATAGGCATAATCTCCTACCTTACTTACAAGTAATTTCTCGATTTTCCCCTGCAAGAGCCTCTGAACTTCTAAAAACTACCTTTTCTCCTGTTCTTGTCAATCTTTAGGCTTTGAACCAGCTGTTCGAAAAAATCATGGCTCTAGACATTGATGAGCGTCACCTTCTGCGTCTGGGTCATGGAGAAGAGGAATTAGAGACAGAGAAAGATTTCAGCAGGTGAGAAAGGAGATGCTAATGATAAACTCACTTGTATAAACATGGCAGCAAGATGTCTCTGTTGAATCCTCTCTACCTCCCATGCAAATGAGCTGTGTTGGACAAGTTTTACCCTTCTCATATTATCGAATCCCAGTAACACAGAGTGCTCTAGTTTTCAGTATATGGTTTAGTAATTTTGGTTCGTATTCTGTACAGAAACTGTGCTCCCTTGAGCATCTAAAGGCAGAATCAGGCAGTTGCTTGTTCACAAACTCAACTGCTTGAATAAAAGATAATTATATTTTTTGGACTCTTATACCTTTCATAGAATTAATCTGTGAGAGAAATTAGAATAATAAGACAGATTTTTGGAGTCACAGTTTTTTTGTACAAATATGGTATGGTATCACTTCTACTGTCATGGTGATTTTTGTATTAATAAACATGAAAATAAACTTTCTACATTGAATTCTTCAGATACGGCTTAACCTCAAAGTTGCTTATTTCATTGCTAACACATTTTGAAGCATACATACATAAGGAAAACTATCAACTCTGTATCATTACAAAGTCTTAAGAACCTGTTCTTCTAAATATTTGTACGTTTGTCATGTGTTAGTCCGATTGACGTCAGTAGGATTACACACATTCATAAATGTGAGCGGGGTATAATGGTCGTGCACTGGAAATATCTGAACTGTCCAGTACTGGATTATCATACCAATTCTTTGACTTCAAAAGCTGTGGTAAAAATTATATATAGTCACTAGAAGCTACCCACATATACATTGTTCAGTATTTGGCAAAATGAATACCTTGTGGTTTTTTTCTTTAAAACTGAATGCTTTGGTGTAGTCAAATTATTCCAGAAATTCCATAGCCAAAAACTTAGTGAAATGATGCCATAAGAGATATTTATTTAGTAGTATCCACAGTTTAGTTTATTCCTTAAACTGTGGTGTTCATCATTAAAAGAAGTTTTCTTTAAGACACTCCACATTGTCTATTTTCATACTTTCTCAAAGTAACTTCAGACCTGTGGGATATTTCTGCAAGCATTGTGTGTTACGGCAGTTTGGGAGGGAGGCGTAAAGGTTGAGGAATATATTTGAAGGTGAGCTGCACTGCTGTGAGAACTTTATTTCTCGTAAGCTTGGCTTTGTGAATTGCTAGGGCTCAACTAATAGAAATAGTGGACACGTAGCAAATTCTTAGGTTTTGGAACAGGGTTGTAGTTGTGGGGGTTTTTTGGGGGCTGCTGGGGTTCTTTGTGATCTCTCATTGTGATACTTACATGCTGTTTCGAGTTAAATAAAAATTATGTTATATTTAATCCATTTTGTAGGTATGGAAGAGTTAATTATGTGCTGGCTCGAAGACTTGAACTTCTACGAGAAGTTGGGCGATTACAAGAGAGTCTTGGAGTCCCAGGAGATGTTTCTTACACTTGTGAAACAGCTGGCCACTTTTTCTTATACCAAGTAAGGACTGAAATACTTTTGCAGAGGCTGTATGACCTAAATACATTACGAAACACTTTGTAAAACTTGCACTGAATTTTTCAGAGTTGAGTGTAAAAACAAAAAACCATTTTCCTTGGTGATTCACAATACAGTAACAACTAAAGTTAAAATTGCAGCATGACTTGCTTGTGTTGCTATTGTTTTAAATCCTGCCTGCTGATTGCCAAGTCATTGCTGCCCTTCATGAATGCTGGCAGAGATTCTAACCTGAAGCTTCTCCTTCAGATAGGAAAATCTGTGGGCTGCTTTATATTTTGGACAAGCATTAGAGCAGCTACTTGCTGGTCCTGATAGGAGGCTTTTATAGCATTAAATGCCAGTGTGAAATCAAATGTACAGTGTACAAAATGGTGATTTTTTTGTATGTTGTATACCCCTCATTTCCTCTCCATGTGTTTTTCAGTAACGTGGTCAACATTTACAATTAGTGTTTCATAAGGAGACTCGTGGAGTGGTACTTAGGATTGAATGTGCACACTGTATGTTTTTACAGAAGTTACTCTGGGCTAGCTTTAGTGTGGAGCTTAACATTAAATGGAGTTTAGGTGCTGAAGAGTGCTAGGAACACTGCTAGAGCTTGTCTTCTGGATCAGTTTCCTCCTAAATGAGTCACACTTGGTATTTAAATCAAAGTAGTGTAAGTGGAGATAATAAGGAAGTTTACTTCTGTATCGGGTTTATGTGGCATAGTTTTGGTCGCAGGTGGCTGTAGGAGTGACCTCTGAGAAGAGGCTGGGGACTGCCCTGTGCTGGACACAGCCAGCTCCAGCAGACCCGCTGCTGGCCAAAGCTGAATCCACCAGTGACACTGGTGGTGCCTCTGTGAAAACCTCTTTGAGAAGAGGTCAAAAACCACTCTGCAGCAGCTGAGGGCAGAGAGGGGAGTGAGAAACAACTGCAAACACCCAGGTCAGAAGGAAATGAAGGGACAGGAGGTGCTCCAGGCACCAGAGCACAGGTTCCCCATAGCTTATGGAGACAGCCATGGTAAAGCAGGTTTTCCACCTGCAGCCCATGGAGAGGCTGTGTCAGAGCAGATACCAACACTGCAGCCCACGGAGTACCCCATGCTGTGCAGGTGGATATATCCTGAAGGAAGATGCAGCCTGTCAAAATCCCATGCTGGAGCAGGGAAGAAGTGTGAGGAGGAAGGGGCAGCAGAGATGTGGTGTTGTGAACTTGAATGACAGCACCATTATTTCTGTACTGCTCAGGATGGGGAGGAGGTAAAAAAATTGACAATGAAATTAAGCCTGGGAAGAAAGAGGGAGTGGAAAGGAAAGGTAGTTTTGGTTTTGTCTTTGTTGCTTGCCATCTTAAACTGTTTTTAATTAGCAAAAATTAAATTAATTTTCCCTGAGTCTGTTTTGCCTGTGATGCTATTTGCTAAGCAATCCCTCTATCTCAACCCATAAGCTTTTCCATCTTACTTTCTCCCACTGTCCTGTTGAAGAGGGAGAGTGAGATAAACTGGGTAGGAGTCTGGCAGCCAGCCAAGCTCAACCCACCACAACTTCAAAAATGTCACCCTGACACAAGGTCAAAGGTACCTAAGACATACCTTACTTTTGTGATAATTTTTTTTTAATGTTATGTATGCAAGCCTGCACGTTGCCAAAAACCTCACGATATAAAACCACTTTGCTTTGTCATAGGTAATGTCCCGTTGGGAGGAGTATATCAGCAAAGTGAAAGTTAAAGGTGGAAAATTGCCAGATGTTGCAGATGTCTCCAGTTTCTTTCCTTTTCACCAGTATTTTGCAAATGCTCCTCAACCAGTTTTCAAAGGCAAATCATATGAAGAAGATATGGAAATTGCTGAAGGGTGTTTTAGACATATTAAGAAAATATTCACTCAGCTTGAGGTAAGACATGTAACTGTTAAAGGCAAGGGAATGTGGCTAATCCTGTAGAAAAACTTCACACAGTTCCAAAGTTGTCATTTTCCCTACATCCTAGAAGAAATATATATGTCTAGGCCTCTTCATTAGCTTGCAAGGTGAGAATTTCCACCTCTGAGTAATATAGGTATGTTTCACCATAGGGACAAGGGTCTGGTCTCTTTTAATTGGATCTTGGGAAGCAGCCATTCTGCATGTTCCGTTTTCACTGATGTGGTTATAAGAGTTGGTACACCTCTCATTGCTCCTCTGATCCTCACAGGGTCTTTGCGTTTACAGTGAATTGCCTTTAATCAGATAACCTAGAAGTAACTTTAACAGATTATTTTCTGGTTTTGCCAGAATTGCTCAAGAGGCTTTTAAAAGTTAGGGTAAAGGTGATTTGTGTATTGTTTGATTTTATTAACTGTAATGGTCTTTCTACTACTGAATTTGATGTGATGTTATGGTGCAGTAAAGAAGGAAACAAGATGTAGTAAAAGAAAATTTTGGGGGATTCTGAGAGGGTTCCTCAGAATTCATTGAATAATTGTCTGCAAATTTATATGTGCATACAGATTGGAAGAATCCTTTGATAGGTTTTTACAAGATTGTTTTTCAAAATACACTAAACCTGGAAACCACAACAAATTATTCAGATGGGATTGTTAACAGTACATACCCTCAGACCTTTTTTGTTTAATTATATTAAGAAGGTGGCCGCATAGTTTGAGTGGATACATTTTTTAAGCTATATCTTTTTGTATTCTGACTTTTAAGCCTTTTCTTTTGTCCTCCATAGGAATTCAGAGCATTTGAACTTCTCCGCAGTGGCCTGGATAGATCCAAATACCTGTTGGTGAAAGAAGCAAAAATCATTGCCATGACTTGTACTCATGCTGCTCTGAAACGACGTGACCTGGTTGAATTAGGTTTCAAAGTAATGACTATACTAGTGTTCCTGTACTACTTGATTTTGGTGTTTGTTCTCCCCTGTCCCCCACCCCATATGAACCTTTTTATCTGCCCCAAATCTAGGTAGCTAGATATTTTGGGTTGCATTTTTTACCCATATGTTTCAATTTTTTAATTTTACTGAAGAAAAATATAACTTCTGTAAGTAAAAGATTAAATCACCTTTACGTTACTGAATATACAAAAATGCTTAATAGTGCATTTTAAAAAAAGTCAGTTTTGCCATATTACATGATAAACAGCAGTGATAAGATTGATAAAATAGAGGCAGAACGGGGTAGAAAAACATGGCCTTTAGAACTTTGCATACCTAAAAGATTTGACGATTTGAGGAAAAAGAACTGTGATGCAATGCTTTTTTCACTCTGCAGTGATAACTATAACTATTAGTTTAGTGCAGTCTTTTTTTCTTACAAAAACCAGCCACCAGTAATTCTTTCAGTGTTACTTTTCACCAATCATGTGCTATATTGGATCACAAAATGACTCCTCTTCAGTTTCAGTGTAAAGATACCAAATTAGTTTGCTGCACTGCACGAAGCTTTTCTCTTGTGGTTATGGCATATAGGAAGCATGTCATGTAGTTCAGTCAAGGATTCCTTCTAGATGTAAGCCCTGACTGGTACAGAGACATCTGCCATTGATGTAGGAGGACTTCACTTTTTTGGTAATACTGATGTTTTACCTGTAAGGTGAAATCCTGCTGTAACTGTCCCACCCAGCAAAAACTGAATGAGTAATAGATGCTTTCTTTTGGTAGGCTTTATACATACATTCATTTGTGTTACTGTGTTTATGGACATCTCTTTACTCTTTTTTTCTCAGTATGACAACATCTTAATGGAAGAGTCGGCTCAGATTCTGGAGATAGAAACCTTTATACCTCTCCTGTTGCAGGTTAGACTTGAAACATAAAAGATCTTTCAAAAAAAAAAAAATAAGACTCTGTGTTCTTGAACAATATTGACTATTAAAATGAAAAATATCGTGTGCATAAAGTAACCCAAAACTGATATTTGCGATTTTAGTGGATAGTAAGAACTTTCACATTGATTATGAAATTATTTTATGTAATGAAGTAAGCATCTTACAGTTTTTTTCAAACTTTTGAATGAGCATTGAATAACCAGATGCATCTGGCAGGGGAAGGAAAATAGAGCTATGTGAGAAATGCAGAAACTGAAGAATTTGTGTAATTAGAATAGACCATTTCAGCGTAGAGGCATATTCTGGGGGATAGTCCATGACTTTATTTACTTGAGCCATCCAAATAGTCCTTGAAACCTGAGTGGGTTTTTATTTTAACAAAACCTAAGTATCTAGGTTTCCAGAGTAGCAGTACTTGATTTCTTCACTGGCAATGCAGTGAGAAATTCTTAGAAACTGCATTTCTGGGGGGGCTCTTTGTCCAAGATTAAAATGGCTGATAAGAGCAGAGCAACCGTGTAGAATACTTGGTCTTCTCCAAAGCAGACGCTTTTGGGAGCAGGTAAAAAAAAAAAGTGTTTTCTTGACAGTAAAAGTTATTTCCATCCTCCTACTTTGTTACTAAGGCATTTTCAGGCTTGATGAGTTGGATACTCCAGAGTTCAGTTTTCTTTCCTTGCTGTCTGATCAGAGACAGCTTCACAGCTCTTCCACTTCAAGTGGCAGGAAAAGGAACTTTGTGTTCTGTCTCAAATAGTGTTCCCCTGGGGAAAGAGAATTATCACAGCAGTGTGTAATGAGGATCTGACAGCTCAAAGTCTCCGGGATGCTAATTGTGAGGAGCATTCAGTCCAAGAGCCAAGATGGGAATTAGTTAGGGGCACATCCTGGTCATGGAAGAGGGTATTTGAGAATTACGGAAGTAAACAGGTGAAGCACATGGACTACAGAGACACTTGAAAGGCAGGTTCAGTTTTTCCTTGGACATCTGAACTCTAAAAACTGTTACAGATGCTTCGTATTCACTACCTCAGAATCCAAAAAATAAAGTTCAAAGGACACTACATAGACATTGCTATTTGGTAATGAGGTTTTTTTAGTACTGCAGCATCTATAATTGTGGTTCTTCCTTTTGTTCTCTGACAATGTATTACTTTTGGCTTTTAAAGCAATATAATATGATATTTATTCCGATATTTCTCTACTAATTTTAGTAGATAAAGGTACTTGTTTTATAGGAAAAGAGACTTTATTTACGATTCTACGATCTGATTGGATGGAAGCTAATAGTCTTTAAAAAGACTGCAGTTCAGTGTAGCTTAAAAACGAATGTTGAAGGGCTTAGACAAAGGCAGTCTGATTCGTAATTTGTTTTGAGTGCCTTGATTATATTGTAATAGTTGCAATAGTGTAATTGTTCCATTCTAGAACCCCCAGGATGGATTCAGTCGCTTGAAGCGGTGGATTATGATTGGTGATCATCATCAGTTGCCACCAGTCATTAAGAACATGGCTTTTCAAAAATACTCCAACATGGAACAATCTCTTTTCACGCGGTTTGTTCGTGTTGGAGTGCCGACCGTGGATTTGGATGCACAAGGAAGAGCAAGAGCAAGGTAAGACAGAAAATCCTTTGTCTAGCTTGTAAGAAAGTAACAGGTTAAAAATGGGAGAATGGCACCCATAGTTTTGGAAACTGTTTTTTATTGTTAGGACAGGAGTTAGCAAAACTGGAATTTAGTTGTTTTGTTCCATTTATTTCAGCTTAGACTAGGAAGGCAGAATTTACTTTGCTGAAATGCAATCAGATTAATTTCTTTATTGTTATTTTTATATAGTAGTACTCTACTGTTGCATGAGTACTTTAATGAAAATTATATTTAAAGGAATTTAATCATATTAAGTGTTTTTTTACAACTGAGACTTTGCAGAAGCTTCCTTTCTAAACTAACATTTAATATATTCTAAGTTAAATAAAGATGTGCTTTATTTGGTGTTGAATATATAATAATTCCCTTAAAGTCTGTAAAAGGGTGCTTTTCTGTAGTATTTCAGGAGAGATGCATCCAGAGATTGGACACATTCAGGTTGTCCACACAAGAACATAAAGCCTTTTTTATATCAGAGGAGATACTGCGACTCTGTAGTATAATAGCTTTTCTTTTTTATCTATGTATTTGCCATTTCACTGTGGTAATTTAAGTACCGGATTTATTTATTGTGTAAATTCCATATTTGTGGTATCATGTTAAGAAGGAAAAGTAAAACCAAATAAGAGAAAATTACTCCATATAAAATCTTGCTACTCTAGGTTTAGTTTTAAATCTTTATTTTAGGCATAAAATGTAGTGAACAATGTGAAGGATAACTTCATTTTTTTTCATGTAGGAAATGTTGGGAATCTAGAATATTATTTTTTAGTCTTACGAATGACATTTTTAAAATGAAAATTTTATCTGAATGTGATGGTAAATAAGTTTATTTTGCAATATTTTAGTGAACTTCTTAATGCTAAGAGAGCAGAAGTCCTTCACTTTGCAAGTAATTTCTTGATCAAGTATTTTTTGTCCATACCTTCCTATGCTTTGTCTTTTTTGTTCACAGGTAGCTTCCCTGTGAACTATCTGCTACTTAATCTGGTCTGGATATTGTTGTGCTTTTGTGAATGAGGCATTTTGTTAGTATTACTGTCCCTATAAATATCAGAAATCATATCAGAAACCTTCAGAATTAGGTAGATTTTGTTTGTTTCTGTTCATGTCTTGTGTTAGTACTTGGCAATACACAAAATAAATAAGGAAGTAATTTCTTTTTACTGTAAGAAGCTTTACCACAGTTAATGCAGAAAATTTTTTCCTTATTGCTTCTGTTTTTTAAAGAAGCAGTAATATTCCTTAAGTTTTGTTACCCATGAAAATTTTCGCTAGAATTCTTGCAAAATTTGTACGTTGATCAAGTGGAAGAGACTTACAGCTGAGTGTGCCACAGTGACCTGACATCTGACGTTTTCTGTGAGAGAGAACAAAACAGAATCACAACCTAAAAGTAATATTGCTGGATAGATTGTTTGAGTATGTTTATTTACATAAATACAGGCTGCCTAGCAAAATTACTCTTTTCACTGAAACCCTCCAGAAGCACTAATCTTGTATGCATCTGAACTATTTTGAATGAGTTCAAGAGCCTGCTGTAACTCACTCTTTGTGATTTGTGTCTGTGTGGTTTCAAACAGTTTGTGTAACCTCTACAACTGGCGTTACAAGAACCTGGGTAACCTGCCTCACGTGCAGCTTCTGCCCGAGTTCAGAACAGCCAATGCCGGCTTTTTGTACGACTTCCAGCTTATAAATGTGGAAGACTTCAATGGTGTAGGAGAGTCTGAACCCAATCCTTATTTCTATCAGGTAAGGGAAATACTATGTGTAATTTATTAACTTCAGTAAGGCTTGTTAGATCTGCAGTGAAGACAATCAGAAACAGTAGACTGACATTCAGTTCATGTTCTCAGATAATTGAGTCGTGTATGATTTTTTCCTCCTTTTAATGGGTTTTGAATGTTGAAAATGAAAACTTATTATGTTGGGGTTTTTGATCAGTGAATGACTTTGATATCTGTTTTCTCATTGTTACGGGAGGGATGAGACTTGGTGGAATTCATTACGAAATGTCATTTTTGTATTCCTTAAGGCAAATTAAAGTCCATTGCAATTCAGCTGTACTGCCATGATAGTGAAATAAACAGTAACACTTCCCCTGAACATGAAGTACTGAAGTTTTCTTGGTAGCACATACCTGAGTTTGAAGAGTCACTGTGTTGATTTGATCTGTATGTAGGAATGCTAAAATGCCCATTCATAAAAGAATAGAACAGTACTGCTAGTAATATACATAAGAGGCATAGAGACATAGAGGATGAAGTAAATTGCCAAAAAACCTTAATCTTGGAGTTTCTCAACCAAGTTTTCAAACCATCAACTAAATTTTGAAATTAAGCCATCAACAACCGTCTGTATCTATTTCTCGCAAATTAGGAAAACATTTTACGCTTGTAATGAGATGCTTATATTTTCAGTCCCTCTATTTTTCTTCTTTTAAAAACTGATAAAACAAGCTATGGTGCCTAAAATAGCAAACTTGGGCTTTGCAAAAGTTAGAGCTGGAGCGATGTGCAAATTAAGGAGTTTAGTTCAAACATGGAATTAACACCTTATATTTTACTTAATATTATGGAAAGCAAACAATATACTTCATAATGATAATATTCATGTTAATTTTTCCCTCTGAAGATCACTGAGACTTATGTTAGCCTATGTTTTTAAAAAGGTGTGAAATACATTCGTAGGTTTTGCTTGGGTTCCTCTCAATACTTTTTCAATACGAATTAGTGTGCTGCTAGAGAAAAAAGCATAATCCACTTTTTCCCATTGCTAGATTGAGGACAAAGTTGTTTGGAGAATTTCTTTTGGTTTTTGAAACTGTAACACACAAGTAGTAAAAAGTTGTCCAGTGGAACACAAACAGCTGAAAGGAGTGCCTGATAATTGAGGGTGCGAGCACTGCTTTAGACCCCTCTTTGGCTAAAGAAGGTTAAGAACACTGACATGAGGAACACACTTCTCATTGTTTCAGTACTTTGATGTGCAAACTCTTCTAATACTTCCTACCATTAAGGGGTTTTTTGTGATCTTGATAATTGAATGATATTTAGCAGAGTATGTTAGTGGCGTTGCATGGTTTTTCATGAGATAACAGATTGCTGCCATGTATTATTTCTCTTTGTGGATTTGGGCTTTTCTTTCCAGAGTTAGAGGGGATTAAAATTTGTAGAATAGCTTTACACCCACAGGTGTTTGATATGCCTGGCAACTGCATTTTCCAAGTAATGCAGAGCCCACTTAGTAAGAAAAAATAAATGAGGCTGGTATGTCCAGCCTATTCAAACATACGCCAAGTGGGGATAAAATTCCTTGTATAAATAGAGCAGGAGTAAATGTCAGCATTTGAGAACAACTTTTTAACCTGAAAGATAATTTTTGTTGACAGAAAATGGATTTAAACAGGCTATGAATAACTTCAGTCTGGAAATAGAACAAAGCTTCCTGTAGCCAGAAGAGTGGTACTTTGGGACAGACTCATAAAGTAATGACAGAGAGAGAAAGTTACAGTATATGAAATAACAGCTGGTAATTTGTAATTGAATAGTATGGCCTGCAGTGGAAATAACTGGATTTGATAATCCAGATGTCTCTCTCCTAATTAATACTTGAAAGGACTTTATTTATTCTAGTTCAACTAGTTCTTACTTTCAGTTTACTGGGGAGTCATTGCAGCTTTTTGGGGTGACTGGCACTTTTGAGTAAATATTGCAAAGATTCAATCAGTGCATAACAGTAATATTGATGTAGATTTTTTTTAGCAGTTCTCCGAAAAGGAACCAGAATGAAGGTATCAAACCTACTTGTGGTTCTTTTATTCTTTCAAAATTGCTTGTATGAAGTGAGCAAAGAATCATCAGGTCTAGGAATCTCAGCACTGAAATATTTGTCTAAATACATTACAATGTCACAGGTGTTATTCTTTCCAACCTTACAAGTTGAGTAACCTTTTTTTTGTCTTTTTTTCCTTGTCTTTTTCTCTCCTTTTAAACTTTAGAATCTTGGTGAGGCAGAGTATGTTGTGGCAGTCTTCATGTATATGTGCCTGCTTGGTTATCCTGCAGACAGGATAAGTATCCTGACAACATATAATGGACAGAAACACCTGATCCGTGATGTCATTAATCAGCGATGTGGCAATAATCCTCTGATTGGACGGCCAAACAAGGTGACTTTGACAATATATTAGTCATTGGAGTAGTTCTGGTTTCTGTGGTTTTAAACTGTCATATTGCAAATCAGGCTAACTTAAGCTATACTTTAACAGCTATCTGTGGAACTATTTCCTGTTTAACCACATATTTATGAACCTACATTCTATGGAATTTCATAGATTAGTGCCCTTGTTTTTGCCTGTTGACAATTTGATGGAGTGAAGGTGAAGGTGAAAAGACTACAAGCTATGTGGGACAGAATAACTTTTTTTGTCATTTATTTTGTCCTCAATAAAAACATTGATCCCCAAAATGACATCTTCAGAAAGATCCACCCAGAGTGGAAATTGTTTGATAGAACATGTGATCACGAACCTGAAGAAATAAATAAAGAGTATAATTATAAATGTCTGGTACTAATTCTGCAGGTTAAAACTGTGTTACAAAGCTAGTGGCTTTCCATAATCTTTTGGTATTAGCACCCCACTTCTATGGAGGTTTTTTATCTTTTAATTCTCTAGGTAACAACTGTGGACAGATTTCAAGGTCAACAGAACGATTATATTCTCCTTTCTCTAGTGCGAACCAAAGCTGTCGGCCACCTTAGGTATGTAAGAACATCTTCTTGTAGTGCCACAGAAGTACTTGTACTCTGTGTCAGATACAGAAATGTTTATAGTACATTATACGAAAGTGTTCTGTTGTCTGAGTATGTCGTAGAAATGAAGTTTAATGCTATGTATATAATGAAGTTCAGACACACTTCCTTTTATAACTCTGGTACCCTCTTCTTGACCACTTTATCCTTTTGTGATGGCTCTTACCCTATAATTAGTTTATATTACTGCAGATAGGCTGAACTTGGCTTCACTCTAGTAGAATGATAGGACTGTAGTATTGTTGAGCAAATGCAGGCTTAAATTTTCTCACAGATCCTTTCCCGTAAATGAGATTTTTATTTATCTTGCATCGGAAGTGTTTGATCGTTGCATAAGTTGCCTTATTATGTGTAGTTTTAAATGTTTGCACTTTTGATTCGGGATGTGGTGGAGGAAAACCTGTCTAATCTTAGGTAGATAGATGAGTTACCAAATTCATCTTTACTCATTCAGATGCAGAAATGCTATTGGGATTTTTTCTCAGTGTTTACTCCCAACTTTACTTCTGAGGTGTAGGAAAATACTAGAGGGTGGTTTTTCCTAGTGGTATTGGTACAGTGAACCAATATATTTGTGGTTCTATATAATGGTACTAGGATTTGCCCATTACTGAAACAACATGTAGGGAAAAAACTAAAGACAAGATAGTATTTTTGCAGATGATTTTGTATTTCTTTTAATTAAGACTCCCGTGCACTTCTCGTTATTTTTATTGCAAGTGTGTCATCAGTGAAAAAGAACATGACTGATTTTGTTTTCTGAAGGGATGTCCGACGATTAGTTGTTGCCATGTCAAGAGCCAGACTTGGACTTTACATCTTTGCAAGGGTATCACTATTTCAGAACTGTTTTGAACTAACTCCAGCTTTCAGCCAACTCACAGCTCGACCACTTCACCTCCATATTGTTCCCACAGAGTGTTTTCCAACAGCAAGACAGGTAGGAACAGCTGCACTGTATTTTGGTATCTGTAACGGATGTTTGTGTTGGCTCACTTTTTGTTGAGTGGGCTGTAAGAGGTGGAACTGTTTTCTCTGCTAAACTGGTGCATCTGCTTCTTGGCATTGGACCAGGCTGCCCAGGGAAATGATGGAATCACCATCCCTGGAAGTGTTTAAAAAAAGGTGTGAATGTTGCACTTGAGGGTATGATTTAGTGGTGAACTCAACAGTGCCACTTGATGGTTGAATTTTGTTGATCTTAGAGGTCTTTTCCAACCTTAACGATTCTATGATTCTACGAATAACTCCTTAGAGTTATCTTTTGTCCTGGTACACACCAGCTGGTTTCAATGGATGTTTCCATAAAAGTTAATTATCAATGTAACTTAAGTATCAGTAACTGTTGTGCCTACTTTTACCTGAGTTGTGCCTGTGTAAATGATTCAGTATTTTTCTCTTGTAATCAAAATAATTTTTTAGTTTTTACATGTTTTTGGTATTGTTGTGAAACAAAATAATATTATTTATCAAGCAAAGCTACATAAAGCTACTAATTTCTCATCTAAAGAGGTAAAATTACATGTAACCGAGTAATTCAGGATTACAAATTAATTTTTTTTCTCTTTTTGGTTCCACTATCGCAAGAGTTTTGCTGGTTCATAAGTACAAAAACTTATTTGTAATACTGCACTATATCTTTAGGGAAAGGTTCGTGTTGAGGATCTAAGCACAGGGCACACAGAGCAGGCTGCTAAATGAAGAGCGGGATGCTTCTGCTTCCTGAAGCTTTGAGAAGGGATGCCTGCATGCACCCAAAATTCAGTTATGGATCTTTCCCTGGTCTTACACGCTGTTGACAATTTTGGGAGGGAGTTCTTTCAGTTGAAACTTTCAGATAACTATGCAGCAAAAATGTAACAAGCGTGGTCAGTGAGTGTGAGCAAGGAATTGGGCTGCGGCAGGCAAGAGGCTGAGTCCTAATCTGATCATAAACTATTTGTGCCTTTAATATGTTAAATTACTCAAGTCCAAAATGTATTTCATGGAGTAAGAATCAGAACCCAGCCTCTCCTTTTGAAATTTCTTCTTCAGGCTGCAGTATCATGATTAATCCAGTTCCCCAAAATGTCAGGCCTATGCTTCCTAACTTTCCAAAGAATTCACCATTTTTTTTTTTTTTCTTGAAAAGCATTATTTAGTTTCTCAGGGCTAGTGAGTTCTAATATAGTTAAATAACCTTTGAATAATGGTTGTTTTGCTTTGTTTACTGAATGTCAACTTTTTTCCCCTTCCTTAGAATGGAGAAAGACCAGGTCACCAAATACATGTTATTAAGAACATGCCTCAGATGGCTAACTTTGTGTACAATATGTATATGCACATGATACAGAGTACACGCCACCATCAACAGGTAAGGACCTTCTAACTTTTGGAATGCATTTAAAATAAAATAGTTTTTCTGTAAATGGTATGAGAAGCTGTTGAGATTTGAGTCTGTTTCTGTTATACTTAAAATTCAAGAAGTGTTTGTGACTAGGAGTGAGAATATTGAGGTCTTGTAAAATGTTGCAGAAGCAAAAGCTGAATCTTCTAGTGGTTTAAGCCCCAATTTAAGGCCCCAAACCTGCCAGGTGCCAGACATGGCTCTGTCTGGGCCAAAAATACTATTCATTGATACTAAAGAACTAGCTTGTCCAGTGTTAATTTGAAGGAAACTTGTGTGTTGTGTTTTAGGTAAGTGTGGGATTTCAGCTAGTGGGATTATAACACTACTGCATGATGTAAAAATGTTTTGTAAGAGAAAGACCAGATCATGTCTTGAAACCATTGTTACCCTGTTAAATCACCCTATTATCCAGGTTAGTTTGCAGCTGTAGTGTTTTTTGTTCTGGAGCAATTTTTTTTTGGCACTAGTTCAGCACCAAGCCAAATTCCATGGGATTGGAAGCAGTTGTAGACACTTTTGTATCTAGTTTTGTCAGTATTTAATCCCTGAAGCAGAAGTCAGAACCCAGCAGAAACCCTTTGTAGTCTCATGTAAGTGAGTGGAGCATTAAGGCAGTTTAGATAGTATACTGAGCAGAAACCTGCCTTTACTCAGCATACTTGGATCTGTAAAGCCTAGAGGCAGTTAAACCAAAAGGGAAAGGTCTTAAATGCTACCCCTCAACTTCATCAGCTTTCACTCTGTGTCTGGGATCTGTCATATTTATATTACCTGTATATTATCCTTCATATATTATATAATACCTATATATTATATTATCTATAATTTATTCTTTCATGGTACTCTGAAGTTCCCTTATCGGTTTTTGCTTTTCTGAAAGATTTCCAGAAGTAGACACAATTGATGTAAAAAGACAATACACACTCTGTGTTAGCTGACTGTGGGAAGAGAGT